>RJWJ010039472.1:0-14454 GCA_004363605.1 Indri indri | reverse complement strand
AGAAAATATTCCAGTTTTACTGGATGTTAGGTTTACATTCCCGTTATGTGGATAGTTTCCAGAACCTCAACTTCCATGTGACCAGCCTGGAATGGCATCCAAGGTGACAGTCTCCCTTCTCCGCATGGCAGCCACCCCGGGTCCCAGGTCTCACTGAGTGGGGTTATCCCTCCTTTGATGGCTACTGTCAACGGAAAAATAGACCAAACTCTGTAAAGTAATTTTAAAGAGATTTGCTCTGAGCCAAATTTGAGGACCATGACCCAGAGCCACGCCCAAGAGGCCTTGAGCAAGTGGACTCGCAGAGGTTGGGTTACAGTTCAGTTTTATACATTTCAGGGAGACAGGGGTTACAGGTGAAGTCATAAATCGATACATGGGAGGCATACATTGGTTTGGCCCAAAAAGGTGGGCCATCTCGAAGCAGGGGCTTACAGGTTATAGGTGGGTTAAAAGATTCTTTGGCCTGTAATTGGTTAAAGACATGAAGCTTTGTCTAAAGGCTTGGAATGTTTTAACATAAGGAGCTCTTTATCAGAGATAAGCCACTGGACATAGATTTGTTGTGTAAATTGAGGACCTGCAGGCTTGTCTTGCATACCCTTAGGCCTGTTAATGGGTTACAAAGGATGTCCCCAAGAAGGGAGGGGGGGAATGATAAGGCATGTCTGACCACCTTCCTCCCGGCAGACAATTTAGTTTTAGGATATTTCTTTGGCCACGAGGGGGTCCATTTAGTCAGCCGGTGGCGGGGAGTGAGCCTTAAAATTTTATTTTAGTTCACACTACTCAGGGCTTCCGCAGGACTTCCGCTCTCCTTTCTTGCACACACTTCTCCCAGGTGAGTCAGGAACTCTGACCTGTGCGGAGTCCTGAGGACAGAGGTGTGGGAGCAGGGACTGGGGACTCACAGCAGTTTTTATGTAGTCAACTGCTCCGCCGTTTCCATTTCCCCTTCTGTCTAGAAAAGCACTGCTTTTGAGAACATCCCCCGGGAGCAAAGCTAAGAGAACACAGGGAGGAAATACCAACCTTAGCAGCCTGTCCGACTCTCAGCACCCATCCGGGACCAGCCTGGGAGCGGCAGGAGCTACAGAGGGGAGCGGCGCCCGCCCAGCCTTCCTGCAGGCTGTTCTCTGGGCACACCAGCGTTTTCAAGATACATTGGCTGGAACGCATAGGTGATATTTTTGTGAGATTTCTTTCAGATTCTGTGTGTTATTCAAGAAAGGACTCAAACCTGTATTTATCAAGTCATATCATGAAATATTTATCCTTCTCATTATTTCATCTTATAAAATATTTAATATTTTCTATTTCTATGATACAAAGAATATGCTTGCACCAGAGCAATTAGTTTTTAGAAGTATATACTTCAATTAAAGGTGCTGTCTATGTACAAGAATTATTAAAACTTACAATAACTTATATTGTTTTGCTCTATTGTGTACAAATCTTTATATTAATAACTTAATTCAGTGGACTTGATTAACACTTAGAACTTTACAGTCCACAGGAAATAAAACAAATTTCAAAATTTCAATTTATATGCCTTTTTTTGTTATAGCTAAGTATGAAAAGGTAGTCAATAAAAGACTGTAAGGCCTAAAAAGATACTGTCTTACCATGAAGATTCACAGAGGATGTGGAATGGAAACATGAGTTTAAGGAGAAAAAGGAAAACATAAAATTTCCAAATGTTGAAGAAGAGTCTGTTCATGGATTTTAAAAACTAAAGGTACTGGCTAAGAAAATGTTTCAATATTTAGATTTCATTGGGTCTATTTAAAAGACCAATGTAACAGTTTTTACTTTAAATGTCAATATTTACAATAGGTGGGAGATTACATCTCTTGCAACAATTTAAATGTATAGTGAGAATTTTGGATGTCATCTTAGAAATACCCAAAAGGATACACAGTTTTTTATAAACTTCTTTTAGTGGCTACATAAGGGCATCAGTCAGGAGCATCCCGGCTCTGCTGCGGTAACAGACAAGCCCCGGGCTCAGTGGGTTTACCAGCAAAGGTCTAGCTCCTGCTTGCACGTCTCGTCCATTGAAGCGTTGGTGGTGGCTCTGAGCTGTGAGGAAAGTGCACCTGCCCCGATGGTCACATGGCCTACCCAACCACAACGGGGCAGGGAGTGCAAGCCTCCCTCGTGTCCACTGGAAGGTGGAGGGTGGAAGTACGTGGTGAGCTGCCTCTGTGAACTACCACAGTGAGCACAGCGCTCACAGACCCCTGGGCTGGATCACAAAGTTTCTTCCATGGTGTAGAGAGGCCCCACTAAGGCTCCTAGGAAGAAGGGAATGTGGCAGAGGGAAGTCCAGGTTGGCCCTCCTCCAGCCCCCTCAGAATGAGGGAAGGAGAGAGGCAGAGAGAGAACAGGGAGTCCAGGGTGCATGTCCTGTTGGCTTCCTTTGCTAGGTAAAACCACAATGAGGGGAGGCCTGATACACCTGGAGAAATTCAGGGGAGCCCCAGGCCCGAGGGTCTGCAGTATATGTGTAGAAGCCTTTGCAACGTGGCAGTGGCAGGGGCAGAGGGAAGCAGCAGCTAGATGAGCCATGTGGCCTGGGAGAGGCACAAGGGATCCAGAAGTGCCACAGGCCCCGTGGGAAGACAGGGAGTTGCTCAGGGGAGGCCCGGAGTGAGGACACCTGGGCCACAGGCAAATGTGGAGGGACCAGAGACTCCAGCAGTGGCCCAAAGGCCAGGTGGGAACAGTCACCCCATGGCAGTCACTTGACCAAGGCCAGACCAAACCAGACTGTCCACTGCAGAGGACAGCATGGACCTCAGTAGATCTCTGGCCCTTCTCCCCTCACACAGGTCACCTAAGTACCACACCCACCACACACACATACAGGTACCCAGGTGCCATTGCAGAGGGGGGCACTGGGAGGGGGTCCAATTCATTTCCTGAAAGACACTGTCCTTCAAAAGAGACTGTTTAAACTATCCCTGGTTTCAAAGTTAAACTTTTATAACAGGCTCCATGAACAAAAACACCTTTTTGCAGTTCTTAGGTTTCGAGTTCCCAGGCCAGTAAGATTTGCCGACCAGAGCTTAGGAATTTTCTGTTTCACTGCTCCCCTCCCCTTTGAGTTGTTTTTCAGAAACTGTGCACCCTCCTTGCAGTAAGAGGCAGTCACAAGGCCTTCTTCTACCCTATTGTGCATTCTACCACAAAGCTTGCCCAGGGCCCCACTGAGCAACCTCCTCCCCACCACCTGCACGAGCACAAAACCAAAAGGATGACCGACGGTGCCCCCAGCCCATTACACTACTGAAATCTCCACCCGGGAGGGGCTTGACCACCGTTTTTTGATCATGTGCTGTATGTGCCAGTGTGATTTCTCACTGCGCTTGCGTGCCCTGCACCCCGCCCCAAACACATAATGGTTCTCACTCACTTCATGCATTGTTCGTTTGACCTCTCGCAAAACCTCTGACCCTGTCAAGAGGCAGCCTCGAGGCAGTCCTCCCATGTCCTGGTTGCCGTGCTCTGCAATAAATTTCCTTTCTTCCTTGACAATGCCCATGGTCTCAGTCATTGGCTTTCTGTGCAGCGAGCGACGGAGCCTGCAAAAACCCGTTTAGCGCGTCTGTTCTCACTTTGAAAGGAACTCAGAGAGACCAAGAGGCTACGTTAAAGCCGACACCCCCACACCCCCACCCCAACCCGTGACGTGTGGAGAAGATTCACCTGACCACATTTCCTTCGCACAGCCAAGTAGCAGTGAGCAAATCCCAGCCATCCTCCACACTTGTATCCCCTTCCTTAAACCTGCGCTCTGCCTGCGGCGGGGGCTGGTGTTCTCCCTCTTTCCGATGTGAGAAGAGGCTTTGCAGGGTAAGTCAGTTTCCCAAGGATGTGTGACTATTTTCAGAGCTGGGGCTTAAATCTGGGGCTCTCCAGCTCCCAGCCCGAGTGTCCCTCCCAAGGGCACTAGTCTCTCTGGCTGGTCTTGCAGAGATGCCTGTGGCAGAGCACGAGGCAGGAAGGCAAGGCCTCCTCCCAGACGTGCTGGGAAAATGCTGCTTGTGGGTCTGCTGCTCTGGGACTCCCACAGCCTGTGTATGTTGCTACGCTTAGCAGTGTCCCACAGGTGCGGCAGGCTCTGTTCACTTTGCTTCTATCTTTTTCTCTCTGTTCCCAGACCCAATAGTTTCCACTGTCCATTCTTCAAGTTTGCCAGTTCTTTCTTCTGCCTACTCAAATCTGCCTTCGAATTCCTCTAGTGAATTTTTCATTTCAGTTATTGTAGTTTTCAGCTCCGATATTTCTTTTTGGTTTTCTATCTCTTTGTTAATATTTCCATGTTATTTGACATTTTCTTGACTTTCTCCATGTCTTCCTTTAGTTATTTTTTCCTTTTTTTTTTTTTTTTTTTTTTTTTTTTTTTTTTTTTTTTTTTTTTTTTTTTTTTTGACATTTTTTTAGAGTCTCACACTGTTGCCCAGGCTTGAGTGAAGTGGCGCAATCATAGCTCACTGTAACCTTGAATTCCTGGACTCAAGTGATCCTCCTGTCTCAGCCTCCAGAGTAGCTGGGACTACTGGCACATGCCATGATGTCCAGCTAATTAAAACAAAATTTTTTTTTAAATATGGGGTCTCACTATGTTGCCCAGGCCGATCTTGAATGCCTGGCCTCCAGCTATCCTCCTGCTTCGGCCTTCCAAAGTTCTGGGATTAGAGGCATGAACTACTGCACCCATCCTCATGTTGCTATTATAGCAAGATGTCTCCTTGTCTATATTTGAGGAGGGGGTTGGATGGGAGAGGAACAGGAATGACCCAGAAAGAGTGTTCCCACCCCACCCATCCCATCTCTTTCCCTATCCAGTGTCCAGGATCTTTTACTCTCAGATCTGAGCTCCCTCCGAAGGGCTGTCATGCTGTGCCAGAAAGGGTGGAATAAAAATGTTTAGTATATTTCAAGAGGAACTGCTCTGGTGTTTCAGGAGGCTGAAAAAGGAAAGTGGCCCCACCTCTCGTGCTGGATTTCTTGGGACTGAGAAGGACAAGGGTTGTAGAATCCGCCAGGGACAGATGCTAGAGCCTGCCCAGACCCTGCACTCCTGATGTAGCAGTCCCTTGGGTGTGTTTGTCCCCCCAAAAGACTGGTGAAGCTAGCACTGTGTGTGGAACCATCCGCTTCTGGAGGCTAACGCTGCTAGTGACATTATCTCTAGCCGGAGGGCAGCCCTCAACTGCAGAGCTTGGCCGGGCGCGGTGGCTCACGCCTGTAATCCTAGCACTCTGGGAGGCTGAGGCGGGTGGATTGCTCAAGATCAGGAGTTCGAGACCAGCCTGAGCAAGAGTGAGACTCTGTCTCTACTAAAAAACAGAAAGAAATGATGACAACTAAAAAAAAAAACATATATTTTTATATATATTTATAATAATATATATTTATATAATATATAATATATAATATATATTTATATAATATATAATATATAATATATTATATATAATATATAATATATATTATATAATATATTTATATATTTATATATATTTATATAATATATATTTATATAATATACAATATATATAATAATATATATATTTACATATTTAATATATTTATATATATATATATAAAAAATTAGCCGGGCATGGTGGCACATGCCTGTAGTCCCAGCTACTCGGGAGGCTGAGGCAGAAGGATTGCCTGAGCCCAGGAGTTTGAGGTTGCCGGGAGCTAGGGTGACGCCACGGCACTCTAGCCCGGGCAACAGAGCCAGACTCTGTCTCAAAAAAAACCCAAAAACCTGAAGAGCTTGGTGCTGGGGTCTGAGAGGCACTGGAGCCCTTTCCTTACACGGAAGGGGATGCGCAGAGGACTCCCTTCCTCCCTGCTTCCTCCCGTCTGCCTTCCCTCCTTCTGTGGAAAATCTCGCACATACATAAAAGCAGAAGGAAGAGAAGGAGAAAGGAAGAGGATGAAAAAGAGCACATATGGAGTCCTTCATGGAGGTGAATTACAAATTTTTAATTTTAATATAGTCGAATCCATCAAACTTTTCATTTGTGCCTTTCCCTTTTCGTATCTTGTTTATGTGAGACGGAGCAGCAAACGTAAGAAGCCGTGTTTCCTCGCCGGGCGAGCCCGCAGGATTGGCAAAGCCCCGACCCCGCGACTGCAGAAGAGCGCCCTGAGGAGGGACAGGACCCGGCACAGGCTCCCGCATCTCCTTCTCGCATCACTGCGTATTTAGAAGAGTTAAGTTCAATGATCCTCCTCCTTGCTTCTTCCTGTACGTAAGACAATGTTCCACAGGATTAGTGATTACGCCTTAGTAATCTACAGTCAGGTGTACTCTCGCACCCAAACTTTGGTGGGATTTTGCTGTAACGCAGCGTCGGAGCACGTTTGCTGTAACTTCTGAGCACGCGCAGAGCCCCCGCACCTGTGTGCGCAGCGTGGGCTGAGACGCTGCTTTGCGGCAATCTGACGGGAACTCTCCGAGACACGCTGCCGGGTTGCAAGCCTTCCGAATAAAACTAACTTTAATTCTTAAAAAGCCTGATTTTTTTTTCTTTAGTTGACATTTAGTGTATCTTGTTTATTTTCTTCTCTAACGTCTTAAAGATATATTTCCATATTGGCTTTTAAAGTTTTGTCTTTCATTTTAAGTCTTTTATCTGGAATGTAGTTTTATACAGTTTGTGAGATACAGATCCAATTTCATTTTTTCCCATATGAATAAGCAATTGATCCTGTAACTTCTCTTGACTTGTCTAGTCTTTCTTCACTGAACGACAGTGTCCTTTCGGTCATACATCGTGCTTCTGTGCACGTGCCTGTCTGTTTCTGGACTTTCTGTTTGGCTCCATTAGTCTCTTTGTCTATCCTGGTGCCAATACCACACTGCCATAATTACCATGGCTTATCTGATAGGCAAGTTGCTCATCTTGTACTTCTTGGGAGTGCCTGGAATATTCTTGGCCTTTATTTTACCATGTAAATTTTAGAATTAGCTTATCAAGGGCTGTGAAAAAATCCTGTTGAGATTTTGCATGGAATTCCATTCCACCTATAGAGAACTTAGGGGAGAACCTACTTTATTATTATTTTGAGTCATTAACGTGGTATAGTGTTAGGTCCAGTTTCCCTTAGCCCCAGAAACAGAGAGGCAGAGTCACCGAGGCTGCAAATGGCAAAGGAGTTTTATTGGCTAGCTCGAGCTAGGGTCCAAGTCCCAGAGCACCAACGCAGTGGCCTCTCCTATGAACAGGGACAGGGACCTCATCTTGGGGTAAAAGTGAAGCTTTTGTATCTTTCTTTCCACACGACACGCAGGTTTCACACGACATGCTGGGCACACCATCCCCTTCCCCCCACCCCCCATAGTCCATTGATTCCTTTGAAAGTGGCTGATTGTTTTGACTCCTGATTGGTTGGCTCCAAGCCTCGGCGGGACTTTTGATTTTTCGCGCCGGCGCCAGTTGTGGTCAGCGTCATTTCGGGGAAACCGAGACTCAGACCTACTCCAGGAAGTCCAGCCTGTCATGGAGTTACTCCTACTGGGTCACTCCTCCTCTTACCGTTAGGTCCGATAAGTTTAGCCAGTCCTGGAGTTACTCTTTATATTTAACAATTAACTAAAAGCAAGCACGGTTACAGAAGCAAATGGCATCAGTTAGAATCAAAGAGAGCACATTCGTCTCTAATCTCAAACAATTCATCCCACGCTAAACAAAGTATATTCTCCTACTATTAATTCCTGTCTTTCAGTAGCTCTCCATTAACTTATGTCTTCTTTAATGTCTTACAATTAAGTTATATAATGTTTGCTTGTTAAATTTATTTCTAAATACTTTGTGTCGTTCATGCTAGTATAAGAGGTATTGGTTTTTCTTTTTTAAATTACATTTTCTGTTTGTGGTTGAAGTATAGAAACACAGCTGACTTTTGTATGTTAATTTTATATCTAACAACCTAAACTCTCATTAATTCTAATACTTTGTCTACAGAGTATTTGCGGGGAGGGTATTTGGGCAGTCATATTGTCCATTAAAAATGGCAGTTTTGTTTCTTCTTTTCAAATTCTTTTAATTTTTATTATCATTTTTTTTCCTCTCCTGGCTAGGGCTTTCAGTTAAATGTTTTATATAAGTTGTGGATTGCAGGTATCCTTATCTTGTTCCTCTTTTAAGTGGAATGTTTTTAAAGCATCATTATTAAACATTATATTTGTATACATTTATTTTTATTTTTATTTTTAGAGATAGGGTCTTGCTCTGTCACCCAGGCTGGACTTCAGTGGCACGATCATTGCTCACTTCAGCCTTGATCTCCTGGGCTCAAGAAATCCTCCCACCTCAGCCTCCCGAGTAGCTGGGACTGGCCACTATGCCTGGCTAATTTGTAAGATTTTTTTGTAGAAATGAGGTCTTGCTATGTTGCCCAGGCTGCTCTTGAACTCCTGGCCTCAAGTGATCCTCCAGCCTCGGCCTCCCAAAGTGCTGGGATTACAGGCGTGGACCACCATACCTGGCCTGTATACATTTTTGTACATACTCTTTTTCAGGTGAAGAAAGTTTCTTTTTTTAAAATTTTAAATTTTGAATTATTTAAATTTGTTAAATAGTTATCTCAATTTAAATTATTTAAATTTTATTTTATTAGAATAAATTATTTATTTTATTAAATAATTTAAATTTTATTTCTTTAAAGTAGGAACTGTCTCATTCACCCCTGTATCTACTGTCCTAAGAAAACCGCTGGCACAGAGTAGTGTCAGAAAATATTTGCTGAATGAATGAACCAACGAACCACTTCCTGGATTATCTTGCTGTATTCCGGAGGCCCGATGCCTCTGTCCCCATGCTCACCTGTTACAGCAGCATTTGTTACATACTGTGGATGGAAAAATCCAAACTCTGAAATATTTGGAAGAGGTTTATTCCGAGCCAAATTTGAGGACCATGGCCCGGAGCCACTCCAAAGAAGCCTTGAGCAAGTGGACTCGGTATGGCTGGGTGACAGTTTGGTTTCATACATTTCAGGGAGACAGGGGTTACAGGTAAAGCCATAAATCAATACCTGGGAGGCACACATTGGTTTGGCCCGAAAAGGTGGGCCATCTCGAAGTGAGGGAAGGGGCTTATGGGTTATAGGTGGGTTTAAAGATTCTTTGGCTGACAATTGGCTGAGAGAGTTAGGCTTTATCTAAAAGACCAGAAAGGAAATGCTTAATTTAAGATAAAGTGGGAGCACTCTGGGAGGTCCAGACAGGAGGATCTTTCAAGTTAAGATAAGGATCTTCTAGGATGCTTGAGTTAACATGGGGGTTTTCTATCTTTCAGGTGATGCTAATGCTATACCGGAATCAGGTTAGAAAGTAAACCACACTATATTTGGTTAACAAAACCTGCCTAGTGGGATTTTACCATTTGTGAGCATGACTCATCTGGCCCCCTTAGGAAGGAATTTGAGCAAAAGAAAAGATCAGAGTTCAGTCCTCAATACTTTAGCATTGTATGTAAAATGCCAGGCAGCCCTCAATAGTCAGATAAGGGGTAAAGCATTTGTCGTTTTTGTTCCATGTGTTTCACTCTTGGTTATGATGTTTATACACAAAGGAAAGCAATACTGTTTGTTTTTACCAGGACAATCTTGCTCTGTGAGTAGAAACAGGCCTATAAAATAATAATAATGATGACAAGAATGATAATATTTATTGCATGCCTACTGTGTGCCAGTTAGTTTATAACCATCACAACTAACCTGCAGGAGGGATAATGTTATCTGTCATAAAAGAAGAAACTAAAGTACATAGGAAATAAGGAACTTGGCCAGGCTAATGCCCTGCAGTGGCTGTGATAATGAAAACTCTCCATCTAAGGAGAGTTTACTCTTCAAAATCACGTCTTAAACAAAACAAAGGATTTTTATAATAGATTTGTGCCTGGGCATGATGCACACCCAAGAGCAACAGCTGTGAACCCACAGCTAAAGCAAGCAGACATCTGAGAATTCACTTGGAGTTGTAGGATACAACTGGAGCAATATCTTTCATATCTGCCCGGTGCCCTCCCCCTTCTTTTTTTCTAATTTTTAAAGACAAGGTCTCATTCTGTAGCCCAGGCTGAAATACAGTGGTGCAATCATAGCTCATTGCAGTCTCCAGCTCCTGGGCTCAAGCGATTTTTTTTATTTTTTGTAGAGATGGGGTCTCACTGTGTTGCCCAGGCTGGTCTCAAACTCCTGGGCTCAAGCAATCCTCCCGCCTTGGCTTCCCTAGTCCTTGAGATTACAGGTGTCAGCCACTGTAGTCAACTCCCCCTTTTTCTTAAAGTCAGTTGAACACTGTATTTTTCCTCTTTTGGAAGCTCCTCAGTGGCCCCACAGGCCAGGGTGTGGCGCTGGCGGGAGTGCTGCTCGGCCTCCTTCCGGTCTTGGTGGGCGGCACCTGCACGCTGTGCTTGCTGTCCATGTGACTGTCCTGAGGCCGGAGACTGGGCTCCACCCAGGAGACTCGAGGCAGGTTGCCCTGCTCCCCCAGACCTGGCGGAGCTGCCCGAGCTCTCCAAGGTCGCTGGAGAGCACCGTGTTCCTGCTTCTGCAGTGCCTGCCACCGCATCTCAGCCAGGCCTGCTTTAGGCCATGGCTGGGCTGCTGTTGTGCTGTGTGTCACCCTCAGTGGCGCCACACACTGTGTCCTCTCCCGCTGGTGGTCCCCTGCTTTCCTGATAAAATGGCTCTGCCACAGAGGAAGGTGGAGAACAGAAACAGCTTGGGTTTTTTCTTACTGTTTTTGAGACTTTTTCCCATTACACCGAACCGGTTCTTGAACCTTTGGGCTCCAGTTCTGAACAGCCCATCGTGCACTTCTCGGTGTGAAACCACACAATCCCATCTGTGTCCAGACAGGCTGCGTCCTGTCCGCCCTAGCCTTTCTGGATGCTCTTTTCTCCTGGGAAACTGTCTTTAAGCAGTTGGCCATTGCCCTGGTGGTGTCAGTTCCTGAAACCCTTACTTAAAAATTAGCCAGAAACACCTGCCATCAAATGAAACAAGCAATGCTAATCACACAAACAGCTGGAGAGGCGCTTGATCCGGGTGTTCTGTTCGCCACGTCCCAAGACTCTATTGCTCACTTGTGCGATGGACGTGGTCCTCTAAAGGCCCTCGCTGGCTTTTAATATCTGCAATGGGTGAATTGGACATTCTGTTCATCATATGCGGTGTCTTGTCATAAAGGACACTCTGTGTTCTTGAAGGTGAATTATATCAGGTTTTCAAATCAACCCTGCTTTAGCAGGATACTCTGCAAAACGGATGGCATCTAGAAAATTCTGTCTGTATTCTCTTGTCTAGCAAGGAGCTCAGGGCAGCCTGCGGTATTTGACTCATGCCAGCCCCTGAGCTGCCTTGGGAGAAGATGCTGAAGCTTCTTGTCCAGAGTCCCTCTTCTGCAAAGTGATAGGTTGTTGTGACAGGTGTCCTCTTGTTAAGTCCCTGTGGATGTGATTAGTATAAATAATGACATATGAACCCACGTCGCTGGCATCGCTCTTCTTCTTCTGTTAGTCTCTTGAAGAGTGTTTCTTTTGTACTTTTTAGCTGATGACTTACCTCTTCCATAAGTCGAGGGAAACAAGCTGATGAACTGCCTAGGACTTCCACGTAGAGCTCAAATGCACAATGATTTCTGCGATGCTCTTTTGTTCAGACACGCTGACATTGCCACATGTGTCATATCTCATGGTTGCATGCCCTGACAGTTAAGCTGACTGCAAACAGACTTTAAATATGAATGGAAGGGGCACTTCTGCCTGCCAGATCCAGCGCGGTCCTGGGGAGCCTGAGGAGTGCCGAGCTGTCCCTGCCCCAGGACCCGCCGCGCGGTTCGAAGGCAGCTCTGCGGATCCGGGAGTGAAGCAGCATGGGTGCAGTCGGCCAAGTCCCCGTGGAAGTCAGGCTTCCCAAGCACATCCTGGACATCTGGGTCATTGTCCTCATCATCCTGGCCACCATTGTCATCATGACCTCCTTATTGCTGTGCCCAGCCACTGCGGTCATCATCTACCATAAGCGGACTCATCTGGTCCTCAGTGGGGCTATCTGAGAACCTTCCAGGACGGCCAGGTGAGGGATGAGGACAGGAGTCCCTCCCCCAGCCTCATCCCTGTTTTCAGAAAAGCAGAGCAGCAAGAGGGACTTTGGAGCTTGGACCTCAGTTCTGGTTTTGATTCTGCCACAGACCAGCTATGCGAATTCGGTTGGGGGTCCTAACTCTATGAGTTCCAGGTTCCTTAGCTTTCAAGTGGGGACTGTGTTCCCTGCCCTTCCTACCTCAGAGGGTTGTAAGAACCAAAGGACTTAGTGGAGCCGAAAGCCATCTGTGAGCAGTAAAGTCACCACGGACACACAAGTGCGATGCTGAGTGCTGACAAGCTTTGAAGAACCAAAGGACCTAATTGCTGGTGATGGCCTCAAAGGTAGCAAGGGAGACCCTGGCATCACAGCAGCCTTTGCCTGCGCCCCTCAGGTCGAACCACGCAAAGGGCACCCTGTCCTCATTCCAAAGGGCCAGCAGTACGGTGGCTCAAAGTTATTCTCTTTAAGGTGCCCCTCCCTTGTGTTTTCTCAGTTGGGAGGGAACTGAGTATGGCAGCGGGAGGGAGATGGGCAGGATTCCCAGAACCTTCTCTGTACCAGAATCTTTGACCCTGTGTAATGCAGAGGAGGGCTCTGCTGCCTATCGGCAATGACAAGGGAGCTGGGGTGATGGGCTTCTTTCTGCACTGGAGTCTCATGTCTCTGTTAGCTTCGACGCTCAAGCAATGTTGGAAAATGCAGGGTGGCCGAGTTCCTTGCCCAGCTTGCAGGACCTCCAGCCCCCATGCCCTTGTGTGCCCCACACTAGAGGAGGCTGGCCCCCTCTGCCCAGCTCCCGCTGCAGTCAGCTCCGTGTGTACTCCCTTCACCCCCTCTTGGAACCAAGTCAAAACAGTGATGGTTATTTTAGATGCTATGACTTGTATTTATATAGAGATATTTCCAGACCATGCAAGCTCTTTGATATCAAAATCAAGAGCACCTGGGGATTTATTAAATTATGCATGAAGACAGCACAGATATCAGGACATTATTGTGTGAAAATGAAGCTTTTTACCTTGATCTGATTTCATTGATGTACACAACCAATTTCCAATACAGTGCTAGAATGAAAAAATAATAATAAAATAAATATGAATGGAGCCAAGTCTGTTAGGATGCATTCTGGGGAAATTTCTGTCCCTCTGGATGGGGCAGGGCTCTGGACTCACCTGAATCAAACGACCGTGCTTGCGTTTTCCTTCCTGTCCTCTCTGCATGGAATCCCTTCTATGCCCTCCTGCCGGGAGAAGAGGTTCAGTAGAGGTTCAGCTATGAGTCGGTGCACCCTCAATGGTTTTCATTTTTTATTTGCCAAGAACAACTGAGGAATAATTGTATTTTATCTCTTAATTCAAGGAGGAAAACTTGGTTTCTGGTTACTTTGTTGTGTTGTGTCTTAGTTGCCTACAGCTGCCATTTCTTCCTACGGCGGCAGCGTGGGTTGGCACAGACCTGGGCTCGTGCCTCCAAGGGCAGAGGGAACCTGGCACCTCCCCCAGCCAGCTCTGTGGCCCTGCACCCTGCAGGAGTGACTCACCCTGACCCACCAGAATGGTTGCTTGTGGGCACGACTTGCTGGTTTATGGTTTGGCTTGGCCGAGAATCTTGCCAAGGCTTTGATCTAGGCTTGTCATTCTACTTGCATTCTTGGGCTAGTCACATTCCACAGGAAGAACAGATTCCCAAACAGCGGTTTTTAGACATGGTATGATCCTTTCACACCAAGGGTTTCATTTTTAAAAATGTGTTCCTTGGCCGGGCGCGGTGGCTCACGCCTGTAATCCTAGCACTCTGGGAGGCTAAGGAAGGAGAATTGCATGAGCTCAGGAGTTCGAGACCAGCCTGAGCAAAAGGAAGACCCTGTCTCTACTAAAAATAGAAAAAAGTAGCCAGGCGTCATGGCGCACTCCTGTGTCCCAGCTACTTGGGAAGCTGAGGCAGGAGGATCACTTGAGCCCAGGCATTGGAGGTTGCTGTGAGCTAGGATGACGCCACGGCACTCTAGCCTGGGCAAGAGAGTGAGACTCTGTCTCAAAAGAAAAAAAGAAAAGAAAAGAAAAAATATGTTCCTTTAAAAGAAACCAGTAGGCTGAGGGGGCTGATTTGAGAATAGCGCTCCGAGTGTTCCGCAGTGGGCGAGGGCGGGGACATGCGGTGCTTTCCGCACACCGCAGCCCTGTGTCCTTTGCCCTTTTGCAGGTTCCTTACATTCCTCTCCCTCCCTGCACCCCTGTGACCTTGCACAGGTGTGCCTTATCAGTTGAAGTGTATGGGCAAAGCAATTTCCCAAATAAATGCATATAAATTTTTTTTTTTTTTTTTTTT
>RJWJ010039471.1:0-14455 GCA_004363605.1 Indri indri | reverse complement strand
CTTCTTTTGAAAAGTTTCTGTTCATTTCCTTTGCCCATTTGTTGATGGGGTTGTTTGATTTTTTCTTATTGATTTTTTTGAGTTCTAGATAGATTCTGGTTATCAGCCCTTTGTCAGATGTGTAGAGTGCAAATATTTTTTCCCATTCTGTGGGCTGTCTATCCACTCTAGTGATAGTTTGCTTGGCAGTGCAGAAACTCTTGAAGAAGAACCCCAAAGCAATGGCCGCAGCAACAAAAATAAATAAGTGGGATCTAATCGGGTACCCTCTTAAAGGAAAACTGTACCTCAGGGAAGTTACAACCAACTCAATATTCCCGGTACTCAATAAACAACATCCGGAATCCTATTCCAAGTGTCATGATTCCATGCCTTGATATACATCACAGGCCTTGAGAGAAAACTGCGTAATTAAAACAATTCCATTGAAACTACCCTTATGTATCAAATGGTAGAGAACACAGGGAAATAATATTTTGTATTACTGATTTTACATAGTAGAATTTCAAATAAAATTAAGACATTTTTTGCTTAATATCATTTCAACTCTCAGCCAGACATTTCTCTGAATTTGATTATAGCCTATTGGTATAGAAAACTGTAAGATAATATCAGAAATGGTGAGTATCAATTGTGAGAGATAATGGCAGTTCAGGAAAATGTTATCTGTGTGAATTGCGATTATGTAATTCTTAGCTATATTCTGTAAGATCTGTCATTCATCTTACTTTGTGCTGTCTACAAGTTCATTGCCTAGAAGAATAAAAATGAAGAAATGCAATGCCTTTGGTTAAGATCTCTGAAACTTTTTTTTTGTGAATCGAACTAAAACTATCTTTCCCATTTAATGCTTAGTAAAAGCCATAGGTGATGTAAACTTCAATTGCTATATAAATACTGTGCATGCTACGTTCAATAAAACAATTATTTAACCCATTGAGTGGAAAATATATTAAAAAAAAAAAAGCCATCTCAGCTAGCTAACTTTTGTCACCCTTAAGTGTATGCATGGTTTGAAGTAGAGAGGGAAGACTTATGGCTATAAGACAAACCTAATTTCATATGTATGTAATGCAATTAGCTTTACACAAGGTCTTTGTTCTATAGATAATGCAAAGGAGTATGATCACTCTTTACCAAAGAGTGATCTTAACCTGAAAAGCACTACTTGGACAGTCACCTATATAATCTTATTAAAGAGTTTCTGAAAATTACCTAAAGTCTCTCTTCAAATTTTTTCTCAATAGCCAAATTCCAATATAACTGGTTTATTCTTTGTATGAGACAAGGATTGCACTAAAAGCTTGATACCTAAAATTAATTATCATTTAGTGGTAACTTATCCAATAATTCTCATCAAGAAACAGTAGAGAAGTTAATCCTAAGGTAGTGATAAAATACTCATCAAATATTTAAAAAATAATTACTGAGCAAACACTCCATTCTAGGCACTGAATGAGGTGCTGGATTGAAATGCAGTATACTGATGAACACATTAGTCCCAACCAAGGGGCCCCACTACAGAAAAGAGTCTGGAAAAGGTACTTAATTAGAAGTCTCAGAGCATAACAAGGAACGAACTATGGAATTAGTCATCTGGTTTCCACTTGGTAAATTTTGTCATCAGACTTAGAAGAGTCTACACATAGAAGTGTCCAAAATTCCAAAATTCAAATAATGAAACTTCAAAATTTTCTATGGCACCTGAACTTCATCCATTATTCCAAGAAGAAATGCATCTGCTCTATTCCCTTTTTAAAAAGTATAATTGTGATAATGTTTGGCCAGATTCATAATTTGTCCCCTTATCACAGACTATTTGGAAGTTTCCTCTTGGTTTGTGTCTAAATCACAACAAAATACCCCGTTTTTCTGTAAATTGCCTGTTCATATTACTGATTCAACTGAAAATAGGCAAATTCATCTCCCTTTTATAGGTCACAACAGCAGTATGCCCAACAAGTTGGGTATTAAGTAATAAATTTCACATATTCAATATTTTTAAGGTGTATTGTCATGTAAGTGTGTACTTATTTGGATTTTTTTTTCTCAAGGTATCTCTAAAACAACATATGTGTTGTTTAAAGACAGTGGTTAAATAATAAAAGCATACATCAATACGTGCAAATGTATTATGCTTCTTTCTGTAAGGTGTACCATTTTATCCTTCCAATGTTTGAAAATATTATAAAAAATATTTTAATTTTTACTATGGAAAGTTCTCAAAACTGAATTAAAATGTTACTTCATTCTGTTTCAACAATTATCAATTTACATACAATATAATATTGTTTCATTGATATCTCCAATCAAACACTCTGCCTCCTGGATTACTCTGAAGCAAATGCAAATCTTATAATTTCATTCATAGTTCTTTTAGTGTGTATCTTTAAAGACAATACTGCTTTTTTAATCTTAAACACAATGTTATTATCACAACTAAAATAAAATTAATAATAATTCCTTAATTTCATCAAGACCAGTCCATGTTCAAATTTCTCTGAATGTTTCATTATTTTAGTTTGCTTGTATCAGGATTCAAATATGTTCCATAAATTTCAACTGATTGTTTTTTCTCTTACATCAAATTTATATGTCCCTCTCCCTTTATTTCTATTTATTATTTATTTGTTGGTGAGTCAGATAATTTGCACCATAAAGCTTTCCACAGTCTATATTTTTCTAAAAACACCTATCACTGTAATGTTTCTCTGCCATTGCATTTCCTGTATATCTGTAGATATAGCTGTATTCAAAGACACGGTGAAAGTTTCTACAGAAATACATTATTGGTGATAATGTGTGATTTCCTAAGGATGAAAATTGTGAAATAATAAGAAATGTATATTTATACATTTATCTGCTCTCAGTCCCTGGCACAGAGTTCCAAAATCCTTTGTAGTTCCCTGGGTGATAGGAACATCTTTTGTCCTAATGAGCAACTCTTGGATGAGGGCTCGTCATGAGGAATATCACTATTTTATGAGAACTGGACAATAGTTATATTTTAATTCTATTGTTTCTTCTTTTATGTTAGCTGGAATAATTTTATTGAAATACTTTACTCATCAGGTATAGAATTATACTAAGATACAGCTTTTACAAGAAAAGCAAGATAAATGTTTAGGTTTTTATCTTTATCTTCCATTTTTAAAATAGTGAATTGGTTTCCTAGCATTGTCCAAGCTTATGAACTCATGCATTTAATCATGTTTGATAGATTCCAAACCATTTTGATGACTGCATTATAGAGAATGAATTGGTTTGGTAGAAGGAGTATGTGGCTCTTAATAGAAACTGCCAGACTCTTAGGTGACAAAACTGGGAGGACAAAGGATTGCTATGGACTGAATTTTATCCCTCCCAAAATTTATATGCTGAAGCCTTACCCTTCAATGTGACTGTATTTAGAGATAGAGCTTTTAGGAGGTAATTAAGATTAAATGAAAGTATAAGGGTGGGGTCCTAATCCAATATGATTGGTGGTCTTATAAATAAAGGAAGAGATCTCTTCCCACCAACCTCCATGTGCATGCACTGAGGAAAGATCATGTAAAAACACATCAAGAAGGCAGCTTTGTAAGCCAGGAAGAGATCTCTTACCAGAAACCAAATTTGCTGGCACCTCGATCTTGTATTTCAACCTCCAGAACAGTGACAAAATAAATTACTGTCGTTTAAGCTACCCAGTCTATGGTATGTTGTTATGGCAGCCAGAGCCAGCTAACACAACAATAAAATAGACTGGATTAAACAGTAGCAGCTTTCCAGTCATACTATGGGACACAATGTATTAATCAGTAAGAAAAGGCATTTCAACATGTGCAGTTCTTTCAAATGCCTTCGTCCCACTCAGAGAGAGTTCAGAATAATCTCTGGGGTGTTTCACAATTTCAGATACTCCCCGCCCCCGCCACCACCACTACTATCAGTCAGTTCTCATATCATCTCTTTGTTTCCAGATTATTGGGGTTAATCAATTTATTCAAAAACATTTATTGAATGAGACTGGGACATTTTTGAATAAGACAAATGTAGCCTATCTCTTATGGAGAAAGAAAAATCTGGTTGCTCCTTCTGGCTAATTAAATGTATGTAATTTTACTGTTTCTAGCTTTTTGGCTATTTTTTTCTTTGCTTAAATTGAAGAGTAGGTATAAAAAAGGGGTAGAATATTATAACATTTTTTCTTCTTATAACGTTAATGGGGTGAGCTCTGGACTACAGCTGCTGCATTCTAAATTCCTCTTCTCTCAATAGGGAAAGTATATGAAAACTTTTATTTCCTCCTTAAAACTGGGGTATGGATATGGGAGTATGTCTAAGAAAGAAAATATTGAGTTAAATATGATTTTATTATTAGAAAATTGGTATTTGAGTGACAGTAGTCAAAAAACCAAGGGAAGTCACTAGTAACATAGCAGTAAATAACTGAATAATATGTTCAGTGGATTAAAAAAACCTTCAATTCTCAGTCAGCACATATTTAGATGAGAGATCAATGTGCATTTGTGAATTAGTCACCCCTTTGTTCTTTTTCTAAAAAAGACTAAAACTAATTATTAACTGTGGAAAAAAATGAGACTTCCATGAGATTTGATCCTTGGAGGGTAGTGATAGACTGTTAGGCTTTTAAAAATATAAGCATTTGCTTTTGTTCTCTAATGGATATGTGGGAGTGCTATATTTTCAGCTCTTGCTAAGAGAAAAAAAAGAAGTCACCAGTTCAAGTTACATATCATTGTCTGTTTCCAGTGTGTTTCTATCTGAGCGAAAGTAAAATGCTTAGGTGATAAAAAAAAAATGCATCTGTTTTCTAATCAGGGTGAGAAAGGGAGATGAAAGTACTGGCTGGTGCTATCTCTGAATGGTTGTTCTCATGCTGTGATGTGACTACCTAAGGGGAAAAACATAATAAAGAGAAGGAGATAAGCTGTAGGGTTACAAGTGGATGGAAGATAGAGATGTCACTCAGAATGTTTTCAACATGTTACGAGCATCAGAACAGCAAAATAATTACACAGTAAGGAGTCCCAGAATGCCATATGATATGATATTTGCCCTTTTCTCTTTTACTTTAAAAATGGTTTCAATTTGGGTAATAAATTATATCTACACTCAAACTATGTATGATCATGTAAGAAGGAATTAGATATAATTAGTTATAAATAAATAGCTCTGTTTTTAACCTAAAATTTTATTTCTAAAGAATAAATTACTTTAAGAAAGTGTTCAACTTGTTTTTTGACGATGACACTGCCATTGTCAGAGAACTTACTTTGAATTCTTCTAACCACAGAAGCCCAAACTGTTTTCTCTTCTTCCCACTATGAAATTCTTTTTATGTATTGAGTTCTATCCCTATCTCGGGTCAAATATTCACTTTTCCTTAGCTATATTTCTTGACATGATGCGTGGCAAAGAGGCTCAATTCAATTCTGTTCTTCAATATATACAGAATAGATCAGATATAATCAACCAAGTAGGTCAATAATATTTTATAATGCGTATAAAGACTTCTCTTGTTAGATAAGGAAAAAGACCCTTTGGGAAATATCCTCTGTTTGGAAACCAATGATTCTTAGTTACAATCATGGCTCTGTTATCACTACCTGAAGAATGCTGTTTAACCTCATTAACCTTTATAAGCCTATTTCCTCATGGGTTAAAAAAAGAGAAAGGAAAGAAGAAAGAAAGGGAGGGAAAGAGGGAAGGAGGGAGGGAGGAAGAATGCTAATTTCTAACTCACACAGAGTTGTTTGTTGAGGATGAAAAGAAACAATTATGTTGCATGGAGCAGTTTAGTAAATTTGCAGTATTTGGAGATGAATCCACTTCTGTCAGTTTTTATATTATGGGCATGTATATTATTAATAAGTCTATGGAGAATTTTAATGCCATCTCCAATTATGTAATGACACTGAATATGGGTCGAGCACAGGAGAACTAGTCATTTGAAATAAAGAAGAAATCCTTATTGCTGATTTCTCCTAATAATACTCCTGAATTTCAGAATAAAGGTGCTCAGTGCCCTGACTTCTGTGACTGATTAGCCTCAGGTGAGTTGACACCAGCTAGAATTCTCACTAACCCTGCAAGTGCCCTTTGATTGAAGAAGAGTGCTAATAAGTTACCACTGACATCAACATGAATTCATTAGTTGCTTTTATAGATGTAGTCAGCTCTCTTCTTACAGGCAAGCAGGGTCTTCCACACAGTGCAGCATATTAGAAAATCTCTCCTGGCCCTGCAGTCAGCCTTGGTGGAAACACAAGAAGAATATGGAGGAGAAAAAAGAAATTTGTCTCCAAAGCTAAAGAATCCTGAGGTTTCTTTCTGATATTTTTTATCAGAAAGAATGCTGTACTAAGAATCTAAATAATAAAAATCTGGCATCATTACTCTGAATAACTCACTCATTTATCATTGAACAGATAGTTATTGAATTATTAATCTGTTGTAAATGCCATTGTAGGTATTGAGGATGTAAGTTTGAATAAGATCGACAAGAATCCTGCCCCATGGACTTTCCATTCTAGTGGAAAAGAGGAACAAAGAGGACAGTCTTGTGAGGAATCAACGTTTAGGCTGAACCGTGAAAGATATAGAGGAACTGGCTATGATGATACCTGGAAAGAAGACCTTTGCACACAGAGAGAACTTCAATTATATATCATTAAAATGATACTTAATGAAAAGTAAGTGATGACATGAAAATATCCTTTTGATGCAATATTGTGAAGGATAATACAGAATACAAAATTGCGTGTGTGTGTGCATATGTGTCTGATCTATGTGACAAATATTCTGTGCATGGAAAAAATTTTCGAGAGAACATTCAACGTGAATTATTGTGCTCAGGTATAGAATTATTGGACTTTTCCTCTATTTTTACTTTGCATAATTAAAAGTCAAATTTCTGTCTTCAAGACTTTGCTCTAGAAGGTGGCTGATTACCCTTGTTAGCCTCTAGTAACCATTATTCTATTCTCTACTTCATGAGATCAGCTTTTTTAGCTTCTGCATATGGGTGAGAATATGTGGTATTTATCTTTATGTGCCTG
This sequence comes from Indri indri, assembly GCA_004363605.1. Lineage (NCBI taxonomy): Eukaryota > Metazoa > Chordata > Mammalia > Primates > Indriidae > Indri > Indri indri. The sequence goes on along the minus strand of RJWJ010039471.1, from coordinate 7,391 downwards.
GCTTATTTTGCTTAACATAATGTCCTCCAGGCTCATCCATGTTGCCACGAATGACAAGATTTCATTTTTTATGGCTGAATAATATTTAATTGTGTATATAAACCACATTTTCTTTATCTATTCATCTGTTGATGGACACTTTGATTGAATCCACATATTGGCTAGAGTGAATAGAGCTGCAATAAACATGGGGGTGCAGATATTTCTTAAATATACTGACTTCCTTTCCTTTGGATACATACCCAGTAGTGGGATTGATGAATTGTATTGTGGTTCTATTTCTAGTTTTTTGAGGCAACTCTATGTTGGTTTCTATAATGGCTATACTAGTTTACATTCTCAACAACAATATATGAGTTTCTTTTTCTTTGGATCCTCTCTGGCATTTGTTAATTTTTGTCTTTTTGATAATACCTGTTTTAACTGGGGTAAGATAATTTCTTATTGCAGGCTTGATTTGCATTTACCTGGTCATTAGTTTTACTGATTTTTTGTACTTGGCCATTTTTATGTCTTCTTTTGAGAAATGTCAATCAAATCCTTTGCTCATTTTTAATTGGATTATTTAGATTTTTTGCTGTTGATTTGTTTGAGTTCCTTGTATATTCTGGATATTAGTCTCCTTTTGCAAATATTTTCTCCCATTGTACACGTTGTCTCTTCACTCTGTTGATTGTTTCCTTTGCTGTACAGATTTTTTTTTAGTTTGATACAGTCTCATTTGTCTGTTTTTTTGTTGTTTTTATTGCCTATGTTTTTGAAGTCTTACTCATAAAATCTTTGCTTCAACCAATGTTCTGAAGCATTTCCTTGGTTTTCCTATGATAATTTTATGGTTTGGGGTCTTACTTTTAAGTTTTCAACATATTTTGAATTGATTTTTGTATCAAGTGAGAGACAGGGGTCTAGTTTCATTCCTCTGCATATGGTTATCCAGGTTTCTCAGGACCGTTTATTGCCGAGATTGTCTTTTTTCCAGTGACTGTGTTTGGCACCTTTGACAAAATCAGTTGGCTGTACATATGTGGATTTGTTTCTGGATTCTCTATTCTGTTCCGTTGGTCTGTCTATGTGTCTGTTTTTATGCCAGTACCATGCTGCTTTGGTTATTATAGCTTGGTAATGTATTTTGAAATCTGGTAATGTGATGCCTCCAGCTTTGTTCTTTTTGCTCATTATTGCTTTGGTTATTTGGGGTATTCCATGGTTCCATATAAATTTAAGGATTGTTTTTTCTATTTCTCTGAAGAACATAAAAAATTTAGAAGAGACGATTTTGAATGCTGCCAAGACAAAGAAGTGGTAAATGTTTGAGGTGATGGATATGCTAATTATCCTGATTTGATCATTATACATTATGTACATGTAAGAAAATATCATTCTGTAGCCCCTAAATATGTACAATTATGTGTCAACTAAAAATAAAAGGAAAATAAATAATTGTTCTCACACTATTGAGTCTCTTTAATGTAAACAACTCTCCTAAAGACCATATACTCTTCACACAGTCATACTCAGATTCTGTAACATACACGTAAAACAAGGAAAATTGAAACTCATCACTGTTAGCTATAAAAACCTAGCCGTATTTTAAATTGCTTCTTCAAAGTGGTGAGAACACTGTATTCTATAACAGAATACAAATAATAACAAGCAGAGAGGATGTCTTCAAACTAAAAGACATCTTATCTATAAGCTAAAAAAGTCACCCCTCTAGTTTTCTTGACCACTCTTCCTAGCTACTAATCACATGTAGTTCTTTATAATCTCTTCTTTAATACTAAATGAAAATATGTGCTACTAAAATCTGAGAAAGATAATAAATAATAACCAATTCTTTAAAATAATCACTTTTGAATTATGAATTGTGATTGTCATCATGTCCATGGCATCAGAAAAATTTACTTGTTTTCAGGATTTATTTCATCCACTTGAGATTATTTTATTTTATTTATATGTATCAAAAATACAGAAATATAAAATATAAGAACATATTACCTTTAGCTATACAGAATAAAATTTAGATTCAACTAAAGCATTCTAAATTTTTCACTTCAGTACACATTGCATTATAAATGCATTGCTTGCATATTAAAGGTTACATATGAACCAAATTGGTAGTGACTTTGCTAGTGTTCCTGAACATAAGGTTAGGGTTCCCATGAACACAGTCCCTGATAGTATTCTACAAACCAAGCTGACGACAAAATTCAAAAACTTCAAAATTTGTCAATTTGATCTATTTATGACATTAAACACAGTTAGCAATAATTGTCTCACAATTAAATTCTCATTTAATTGGCTATTGTCCAAAGTAATAAACACATTAAAATTATTTTATTATTTGTGGTATATGGGATGACACACGGTATGGTGTCTGGAACAAAGGAGGCCTTCATGTGAAGAACAGGATAATGAAAATCTGTCTGTCCAAAGCACAAAGACATGCATTAAATTCAAACTATAGGAAATGTGTTGCATTACATGCATTGGTATAACATACCTAGATATGTGAAATCATCACACACAAGAATTATTTTAGAAAACATTCAAGTGGTTCCCAGATTTTAAATGTTAAATTTTATTAAAGGCTTTTAGTGACATACGAGGAAGCTTTAACCTCATTTTATCTAGTGTTTAAATTCATTCTCTTTCTAACTTTATCTCCTAAATATCTCCGCAAATCAAGAGGTATTTATTAAATTCTATACTCAATATATAAACACAGAAATACTAAGGGTATTAAACATGCTTTTTGAGACTCCACCATGCAAACTCAAGTTGCATTAGAGGTGGAGAAAAAACTAATTATTATTGCTTAGCACTGTATTAATTTTCTATTGCTATTGTAAAAAATTAATATAGTAAAAAATTAATGGCTTAAAACAACAAAAATTCATTCTCTTACAAAGTTGAAAGTCAGTCTAAAATCAACAGGGCTGTGCTCCTTCTAAAGGCTCTAGCAGACAGTCCATTTCCATGCCTTTTCTAACTTCTATAAGCTGCACTCATTCTCTAGCTCATGTCCCCATACTACATCTTCAAAGCCACCAGTGTAGCATCTTTCAATCTCTCTCTTTCTCTGATCTCTGCTTCCATCCTTGTATCTCTGAATTCTTTCATTCCTGCTTCATCTTGCATCCTTGCATTGTCTGACTCTGATTTTCCTATCTCTCTTCTGATTGCGTTGAGTCCGCTAGATCATCTTCCCGCCTCAAGATCCTTAACTTAATCACATCTGCAAAGTCTCTTTTGCCTCGTGAGGTAACATATTTACAGATTCTGGGGATGAGGACATGGATATATTTGAGTGGCCATCATTCAGCCTACCACAAGCACAGAAAGATACGGTACTTTTAACTGAGAAAGCAATACCTATGTAGGCAGCTATTAATAGTTTGATTTGGCTTAATGATTATAGCATTCAAATAAGTAAAGGTAAGTTCTTGCCTAGTTTATTCAAGCCATCTATTTGACTCTCATAATTATTGAAAATTATTTGTGTTTATAAATTGTTTCAGGCACTATGGCTTTTCCCCATATAGAACAATCGATGCTGTAATATAGTAATCAATAGATGGCAAAGAAATATTTAAGTATAGACAAATAATTTAACTTAAAATTTCTAGAAAAGGCAGGTACAATAACAACAATAATCAAAATAAATTTCTTTGGACAGTGGCTATTGTTACCATGTACATTTCAATTTTTTGTATTTTATTTTTAATAATAACCAACAGCTATTTTTCATTTATGATACAGGGCACATAAGTCAGCAACACTTCCCCTGAACCTTGGATCATTGCTTTTCTTAAATCTTCTAGCACCAAAATGTATATTTTAATGATAAAATTGTTTTAAATGATTTTAAGTACAAATCTAGTTAACTGGACTATCATCTTTGACCCTTAAGAAAATTGTGTCAGATGAAATATAATTTCAGTAAGGTTTATTATTAAAGATTTATAAAACATTTTAATAATCAAGCCAAAGTCCCCATTATATGCAAATATGTTTTCTGACCAACCTGTGCTTAACTTCCTGCAAAAGTGACCACACAACACCCTAAGATCAATTGAGGTGGGATATGGTGACTGGGGAGCTGGGTGTAGAGAATGGCAAATTCTCTTTGTAATTCTCCATCTCCGTACTCCCCAGGGACACTTGTAAATTCCATGTCTTCTAAAAGTTGGCAATCATTTTTAAGACAAAAGCCATTGTGCATTATAAACAGTAGGTGTTATAACAGTCTCAGCACCAATTCTTTAATCACACTGTCTTCACTGACAACTAAACTTTTCCCAGAGTACTTTCTTAGAATACCCAATGTCACTGCAGGATAGCAAATGTTCCTTTTTCTATGCATTGGGCTGCCACTCCAAGAAAAGTGTAACTATTTTAGAACATTATAATTATTTTATTCCTTTTACTCATAACCTGGAATAAATAACACTCAAGCATTAAAAATTACTTTTAAAAGAACCGTATTTTAAATTTATTTTAAGGGGCTGGGTGCGGTGGCTCACGCCTGTAATCCTAGCACTCTGGGAGGCCGAGGCGGGTGGATTGCTTGAGCTCAGGAGTTAGAAACCAGCCTGAGCAAGAGTGAGACCCCATCGCTATCTAAAAATAGAAAGAAATTAATCGGACAACTAAAAATATATAGAAAAAATTAGCCGGGCATGGTGGCGCATGCCTGTAGTCCCAGCTACTCGGGAGGCTGAGGCAGAAGGATCGCTTGAGCCCAGGAGTTTGAGGTTGCTGTGAGCTAGGCTGACGCCACAGCACTCACTCTAGCCCAGGCAAAAGAGTGAGACTCTATCTCAAAAAAAAAAAAATTATATTAAGGAAGATGAATATTCATTGGGAACTTCTGGGAAGATATTGTTACGTGCAAACATTCTAGGAGTCCCTCTTTCTATATTCCCATTAAAATATACATTGATAATTATAACAGTCTCCATTTCTTAAAACTTACCGTACAAGAGGCATTGTGATAGACACAGCATATTTTAACTTACCTAATTCTCACAATAGCCTTTTGAAAGGATGAAACTGAAACTCTGGGAGATGAATTTTTAAAATTTACTTAGCTACGGGCCGGGAGTGGTGGCTCACGCCTGTAATCCTAGAACTCTGGGAGGCCGAGGCGGGTGGATCGCTCAAGGCCAGGAGTTCGAGACCAGCCTGAGCAAGAGCGAGACCCTGTCTCTACTAAAAATAGAAACAAATTATTTGGACAACTAAAAATCCATATAGAAAAAATTAGCCGGGCATGGTGGCGCATGTCTGTAGTCCCAGCTACTCGGGAGGCTGAGGCAGGAGGATTGCTTGAGCCCAGGAGTGTGAGGTTGCTGTGAGCTAGGCTGACGCCACGGCACTCTAGCCCAGGCAACAGATTGAGACTCTGTCTCAAAAAAAAAAAAAAAAACTTACTTAGCTACAAAATGGCAGAGCTGGGATTTTGACCCAAATCTATCTGATACAAAGTCTAATTGCTTAAAACATACATGGAAGAAAAACTAATCATCTTGAAAGCTATTAATAGTACCAAGTATAAATCATATCTAAGCTCGTTTCCCTTTATAATAATTAAAATATAAATGAAAACAAACTTTGAAAATGATAAAATAAATCCATAACTTTTAAAGTTAAAATAGTGAGTGACATTAAAATATTTACCGTATTTTAAAAAGTTACATCTGGAGGAACATAAATGATAAGGTGTACATCCATCAGGGAAGTATACATTTCTATTATATGGAAACAGTTATCTAAGGTGATAAAATTATCTCTTTTTCAAGAATAATTTTTAAAACTATTGAAAAACAAATTATTTCAGAGAAACAGTGAATTTCTGATGAACTATCTACCCTAAACCCCTTCTTAACTTGGAGGTGAAAAACAAACCTTATAGCCGAACACTAAGAAGTCAACAGTCCCTAAGAAATTACTCTAGTTTCATCAGACCTCAACCTCAAATGAACAACAATGCTGTTGCTTAATAAAATCCAAAAATAACCCGTTGTATCATGGGATGTATAATTTCCACTTACAAACTGCTTCAAGTAATGAAATCCCTCAAAGTGCAGTATTTTATAGTCATAGTTAGTGACCATATATTTTATCACTAAATCAAGACATTTTAGAAGCAAAGGAGGCACTGCTGATAATTATGTCAGGACAAAAGTAAAGTAGGATTATCATTGGCAAACCAGCGTGTATGATCACCCTAAAAACATCATACCTACAGAAAATATAGCTAAAAGATAATATATCCTCAATTTATATCGTTATATATTATCCAAATATATTTATTCTGCTCATATATATTGACTTTATATACATAAATGTCCTGCCATTTATTTTTTTATTGAAGTATAAAATTGTATGTATAATTTTAATCTTCCTTAAATTGAGGGGGAAATATTCATATTTATGCTAAAACATACTCACTTTTTTCCATCAAACTCAAATGAACATGGAAACACAAAACAACAAAAAAAGGAATGATCCTATTTATGTTGCAAAAAACACATGAAGTTCTACAAGAAAGAGCTAAACTATGGGTTAATACTAATACATACAAAGCACTTTGCAGTGTCTGGCATAAAGCACTCAAAAAAATGTCGCTAACATATAATTTAAAATAATCCAAGGGAATGTGGGACTATTTTGAGTGTTTGATACCTCTTTAACACTACAGTGCAATTCCCAACAGGAAGTTTATTAAATTAAATGTTACCTATTTATATGCTGCTGTCATCATTGTCCTAACAATGTATCAGGACTGAATTGATCACATTCACTTCAGTGTTCTCTGATCATGAAGTTCTAGGCTTTCATAGTAACAAGATAACTCATCAGGTTGCTTTTGGGTAACAAGAGAACCACAGTAGAACTCAGAACTGAAACCATTTAAAAAATTTTAAGGATACCAACCATGTGAAAATACCATATGTGCTCGGAGAAAGAATACAAATGAGACTCAAATACAGACCCCATTCTCAACAACTTAGAATCAAATGAGGCGTAAAAGATGTATAGAGAAGAGCAATATGTGCAATAAATACTCACCAAACGAGAGAGGAGATGTATCTACCCGTACTGAGCAGACAATCAAGTATGACAAGAATTGTCCTTCTATCCTTTTGGAGGATACATCCTTGCAGTAAAGCTGGGTTAGTGAGGTGATGAGGAGAATTGTGTAGGGACCATGAAACCAAGCAGAGCAACCGATTAATTTTCTATCACTTTATGGACTTTGCCAAATTTTGTGTTCTCTATTGACTTTCTTCAAAAGCATGTTAAAATTGATTTTTTTCCCAAAATTTGATGAACTTTTTTGAAACATGGGAAAAGACTTACAAGGGAGAAAGATGTATTTATTT
>RJWJ010039470.1:0-14445 GCA_004363605.1 Indri indri | reverse complement strand
CATGTGAGGACAGAGTGAGAAAGCAGCCACCTACAAGTCATGAAGAGAGCCCTCACCAGAGCCCAAGCCCTGCCAGAACCTGAAATTCTAGCCTCCAGAACTGGGAGAAAATAAGTTTCTGCTGTTTAAGCCTTCCAGGTTATGGTATTTTGTTATGGCAGCCCAAGCAGACCAAGACACATCAGGAACAAGGCCAAGCTCCCCACCCTGTGGTGTCAATGGAAGCCAGATGGGCAGCAATAGTGAGACACCCCTGTCCCACCTCACCGTGTGCATCAGAGGTGGCCTAGTCGGGTGGGGAGTTCCACCCCAACTCAGCAAAAATGAGGAACCCCTCCCCTAACAAATGAAAGAAATAGGAAGTCTCAGCAGAGACATTGAAAAATCTCAGTAAAGAAATTAAAAATATAGGCTGAGCACAGTGGTTCACACCTGTAATCCCAGTGCTTTGGGAGGCCAAGGCAGGAGGATCACTTGAGCCCAGGAATTTGAGGGTGCTGTGTGCTAGGCTGATGCCACTGTACTCTAGCCTGAGCAACACAGCAAGATTCTCTTTCAAAAAAAAAAAAAGGAAAGAAAGAAAGAAAAGAAAAGAAAGAAATTAAAAATATAGAGAAGAAACAAATAGAGATTTTTGAGCTGAAAATACAATTACTGAAGTAAAATAAGTGATAGGCTCAACGACAGAATGGAGGAGACAGAGCAATGAATCAGTGAACTCAAACATAAAACAATAAAAATTAACCAATCTGAACAATGAAGAGAACATATACTGAAATACTAAAAAATAAATAGAGCCTTGGGGACCTGTGGGACTATAATAAAAGACTATTTAATATGTCTTTAGAGTTCATACTTTACCAAAATTAAAATTATTTATTTTGTGCCAGACACTGTTAAGAGGATGAAAAGATAAGTTAAGGACCGGAAGGAAATATTTTCAAATCACGTATCTGACAAAGAACTAGTATCTAGAGTATATAAAGAACCCTTAGTTCTTTAAAAGTTCAATTGTTAAAAACAAAACAACAAAAAAATCCAATTAGAAAGTGGGCAGAAGACAAGACATTTCACCAAAGACGATATATGGGTGGCATTATGCACATGGAAAGACGGTCAATATCACAAACTATTAAAGAAATACAAATTGAGACCACAATGAGCTATTACTACATAACTATTAAACTAGCTAAAATTAAAAGTAGTGACAACATCAAATGCCGATGGGGATACAGAGAAGGTGGATCTTTTATACATTGCTGATGGGAATGTAAAATAACACAACAATTCTGGAAAATAGTTTGGCAATTCTTTAAAAAACTAAGCATACATTTGCTCTGTGACTCAGCAATTGCATTCCTGGGCATTTGTCCCAGAGAAATAAAATTTATGTCCACACAAAGACCTATGCATGATTATTCATAGCAGCTTTATTTGTAATAGCCCCAAACTGGAAAGAACCAAAATGTCCTGCAACAGGTGAAGAGTTCAATAAACTGTGACACACCCACACCATAGGATACCATTCAGCAATAAAAAGAACAAACTATTAATACATGCAACAACTCGGGTAGGTCTCAAAAGCATTAAGCTGAGGGAAAAAAGCTGGTCTCGAAAGGTCGCATACTTCATGATTCCATTTATGCCGTATTGTCAAAATGAAAATTATAGAGAGGAAAAACAAATTAAGGGTTGACAGGGTTATGGATAGTGAGGATGGGGTGTTTATGTGACAATAAACAGGTAACACAAGGGAATAGACCTGTGTCTTGATTGTGATGGTGGTTATATGAATCCACACATTTGATAAAACGACATAGAACTATAGATGCCCATTATGACAGTGTCAATTTCCTGGTTTTGATATTGTGCTATTATTTATTACATAAGATGTAACCAATGTGGAAAACTGGCAGACGAATACAGAGGGCCTCTCTGTACCATCATTGCGATTTGCCGGGACTCTACAATTATTCCAAAACAAAAAGTTTCAAAATTTGAAAATATATGTGTGTATTTATGCGTGTGTGTGTGTGTATGTGTGTATATATATTTACTGGTAAAATCACTATAATTTTCAGATGCTCTGTTTTGTTTTTTAGCAATTTTTAAAGCCACTGATTTAGGACAAGAATATTTCCGCACCTTCACCATGTTGCCTTGACTAAACTCTCTGAACCTCTGTTTCTGTTGTTGCAGATTTGGAATAATTATACTTACTCCACATGCCCACTGGGTTTTTCTAAGGATCAAATAAGGTGACATGTGTGAAAACCTAACTCTCTACCTGACAATGATAGACAATCAGTAAACATTAATTTCTTTCCTTCCTTCTTGCTTTCCTTTCACTGGGTATTACACTACTTTATGAATCTTTATTTTCAGCTGTGTTTCGAGAACAACTCCAGCTCCAGTATCATACGTATATTCCCCGTCTCTCCAATATATTTCTTTGATCAGGATATGGTGGACTTACTAAGAGAGTTTTATAATTTTGGACCTTCTTGGAAAGGACTTGCTTAGGTTTTCAAAGACAATGATCCCTAGCCTAGATAGGTAAACTTACTGTAAAAATCCTATAGATAAAAGGGATTCATGCTCTTTGCAAAAAGTTCATTCAAAGTCTGGGGCAGGAGATGTCTAAGATAAGCTTTGAATGTCTTTTTGTGCCATAAAGTAAGAAAATTATCAAGAACTAATGGGATAATGTTTACAAGAAACAGAAACAAAACTGAATGCACTTCCACTGGTCTAAAATGGCACAAACCGAGCATCGGAAAGAATGAGTGAGAAGGAGGCAGCCGAGGCAGTATAGTTTTATTCCCCCTAAATTCCCCTAATACCATAAAGAGCAACTGGGATAGCAAAACAAAAGACCTTTTGGGTGATCTCCAACAATAAATTTAGGTGACAAGTGCTCCCGTGATCTCTCAAGTACACAACACCCTCTCCTACAAGACCTGAGCAGTATCAGCATTTGCGCTGGGGGGACAAAGGGTAATGACAAATGAGCCTCTGATGGCCCTGAGATCATGACAACCACAAAAATCACCATGCGGTACTCACTGCAAAGCACAGGCCAATCTGAGAACAGCAGCTGAACTTGGGAGGAGGTTCTGGAGGATAAAATTCATGGGTGAGGGCCGGGCGCGGTGGCTCACGCCTGTAATCCTAGCACTCTGGGAGGCCGAGACGGGAGGATTGTTTGAGCTCAGGAGTTCGAAACCAGCCTGAGCAAGAGCGAGACCCCGTCTCTACTAAAAATAGAAAGAAATTAATCAGACAACTAAAAATATATAGAAAAAATTAGCCAGGCATGGTGGTGCGTGCCTGTAGTCCCAGCTACTAGGGAGGCTGAGGCAGAAAGATTGCTTGAGCCCAGGAGTTTGAGGTTGCTGTGAGCTAGGATGACGCCATGGCACTCTAGCCTGGGCAACACAGTGAGACTTTGTCTCAAAAAAAAAAAAAAAAAAAAAAAAAAAAAAAAATTCATGGGCGAGTTCAAAGGGATCATGTTTTAATAAGGTCGAATGACATATTAAATAATAAGGTCTCATGGAGCAGTCTGGGGCCTATAAACTCTCGAAATTAACAAACCGAATCTCCCCTGCAAGACAAAGTCCCCCACTGAGGATAAACTGCTGAAAGGAGAATCTAAATTGAGCAGAATTTGACCTATAAGGGCAAATAAAGAGAAGATCTAAGTAAAAGTTGGGAAAGACAGTAAGGACACAAATCTCAGAAATTACTTTTCGTCACGTTGGAGGAGAAAAAAAACTCACTACAGATTTTCTAGATCTATAAAGCAAGAAAATCTCTTCTGCTCTTCTCCTGAAAGTACAGGAAAAAAGATCGTAGTTGAATTTCATACAAAGTTATTGTAAGAGAATAAGAATAGAATAACATCCCTACAGACAATAAAATCATACCAGAAAAATAAGCCCATAAAAAAACCATGACAATTATGATTTAATATTTTTTAAAACTAAAAAAATAAAAGCATGGTAGAAATTATGAGATAACAACATGTGTTTTCAAAATTAGAAAAATTCAGCTAGGTGTCGTAGCTCATACCTGTAGTCCCAGCTATTCGGGAAACTGAGGCAGGAGGATCATTGGAGGCCTGGGCAACATAACGAGATCCCATCTCTTAAAAAAGTTTTTTTAAAAAGTCAGAAATCAAGTGATTATTGAAAATAAATATTTTAAAAGACAGATGAAAAAACTCAAAAAAATTGAAAAAGTAAAAATAGTTTTAGAAATAAAAACAAAACCAGAAGTAACACACAATGGATAATGCTTTAAGAGAAATAGAAAATGGAAACACGGAAGTTTTATTAAAAAAAGACCTTAGGGAAAAAGTAATAAAGATTTGAAAGAAAGCGATAGATATAAAGATAGACAAAAAACAAACAAAATAGCCAACATACATATAATAGCAACCCAAAGGAGAAAACCAAAGCAATGGAACAGAACAAATATTAAAAATTATAATTCAAGACAACTTTCTTGAAATAAAAAATTCTATGAAGCTATACATTGAAAAAGCACACTACATGCTGGGAAAACCAACCCCCAAGGGCCCACTAAAATACATTCTAGTAAAAATGTTGGACTTTTTTGAAAAAAATAATACTTAGTCCTTAGGACATCCAGCAAAGAACTAAGACTCTTGTAAAGAAGAATAAAAGGCAGATTGTCATCAGACTTTTCTACAGCAGGAGATGTAAATCATGGATTTAAAATCCAAACAGAATTAATTTTAAGCAGGAAGGTAACGAGAACTCTCATAAAAATGCAAGAACTTTGGTCGGGTGCCCGTGGCTCATGCCTGTAATTCTGTCACTTTGGGAGGCTGAGGCTGGAGGATCTCCTGAGGCCAGGATTTTGAGACCAGCCTGAGTCAGAGCCTGTCTCTACAAAAAAATGGAAAAATTAGCTGAACATAGTGGCATGCACCTGTAGTCCCAGCTACTTGGGAAGCTGAGGTGGGAGGATGACTTGAGCCCAAGAGTTTGAGGTTGCTGTGAGCTATGATGCTGCCACTGCACTCTAGCCTGGGTGACAGAGCAAGACCCTGTTTCAAAAAAAAAAAAAAAGAAAAGCAAGAACTCCCATAAGGACTTCCAGGAAATTTTACCAGAGCTTCAAAGAATCAAAAAGACTAGAAAGACATCAAAACAAGGACTAGCACTGAACATTATATAAATAAATATTCACACCTAGAACTAAAACTAAATGATAGGGTCCACAGTTGTGATATCTGACAAGGTCAAATTCAGAACAAACAGTATATAAAAAGACTTTAAAAAGCACTTTATAATGTTAAAGGCTGGCCAGGCTTGGTGGCTCACACCTGTAATCCCAGCACTTTGGGAGGCTGAGGCAAGAGGAGCTCTTGAGGCCAGGTGTTCGAGACCAGCTTGGCAACATTGTGAGGACCCACCTCTACAAAAAAGTTTTGAAACTAAGCCAGGCATGCTGCTGTGTATCTGTAGCCCAGTCAAGTTAACACATAAAATTATCCAGCACACCAAGCTCTTTGACAAGTCTCTCATGCTAACTTTACAACAACCGTTGATGTAAGTACTGTAATTATCTCCATTTTACAGATGACAAAACTGGTCTCTTTACATATTTTTCCCAATTTCACAAAGCTGTTACATAGCAAAGCTGAAACTCAAAACAAAATCCCCATTCTTCAAATCCTTTATTCATTCTACTCTGTTATATAGTTATTTATAGGCCTTTCTTCTTTTTTACTTTTTAGAGACAAGGTCTTGCTCTGTCACTTAGGCTAAAGTGCAGTGGTGTGACCATAGCTCACTGGAACCTCCAACACCTGGGCTTAAGTGATCCTCCTGCCCCGGCCTCCCAAATAGCTAGGACTACAGGTGCACGACACCACACCCAGCTAATTTTTTTTTTAAATTTTTTGTAGAGACAGAGTCTTGCTATGTTGCCCAGCTGGGTCTTGAACTCCTGGGCTCAAGTGATCCTCCCACTTTGGCCTCCCAGAGTGCTGAGATTACAGGAGTGAGCCACTGTGCCTGGCCTATTTACAGGCTTTTCTGGAAAACATACTAATAATCCTAAATCTCTTCTTCCTTAATACTCTGACAAAATTAATGAGCAAGTGACCTCGAGCCACATGTAATTTTCTTTTTTTCTATTGTTCAACAGAAACAGCCTTAAAATTGTATCTGGTTGGTATGAGCATACCTCCCTTGAGTCCTTAACTTGTTTGGTGCATATTTAATGGTCCCTTTCCCCAGTCCAAGTTTCTCTCTTTAGGAATCTCTTATGACTTCCCTCATTTTGTGCTCCCAGGATTACAGTCTCTTACCCTTTTATATCATGTACTGTTAACAAGAGTAACATGGCAGACAAGTTTCTAACTTCCATGATTTCATTAATGAATAAAGAAACAAAATATTATATAATTAATTAGTACTTTATCTTCAGGGAAAAAACCCTGCTCCTCCATACTACACCCATGAAGTTTAGCTACTGGAAAAGGAGTTACTTATCAACTTATTTGCAAAATAAGGTAAAATAATATTCATTAATATGACAAATATAACAATTTATCTATAAATTGTTTTGCTCATAAATATGCATACACATATGTGCTGCCGAGTTACTGTACTCAAAACAAATTTGGAATGTAACAAAATTTATATTGAAGTTCTGAATATATTTCTAAGTAAGAATTATTAATCCACCTAGAATAAGAGAAATATGTTCCTGCTACAAAATACAAAGTAATGATAGAAGATATAGTTTCCAATTGTTGTGATATAGAAAAGACCAAAGTGTTTTTCTTATTCTCTCACTCGACAATCAACACAGAATATTTCTGTGACCTCTGGTCATCGAAACGTGTGGGGATTCCCCACCAAGCAATCCTCAGTGGATTCTCAGGTGGACAACAGTGGGGTGCCCTCTAATTTAATTCAATTCCGATGCTATCTACCTGGAGCTAGCATCTGATCCCACAGGTTGAGGGCTCTGTCCTGTAAGACTGCCCCTGACTTCAGATGCCAATCTGATGCTGGAGTAGTTCGCAGAACACAGGAAAACACTATTGTTACTGGTTTATTAGCAAAGGATATAATCAAGGATGCAGATGAACAGCAAGATGAGGAGGCACACAGAGCAAGGTCTGGAAGGGGCCTGAGGGCAGGAGTTTCTGTCCCTGTCAAGTTGGGGTGCATCACCCTCCTGGCATGCGAATGCGTTCACCCACCAGAAAGCTCGCCGAACTCAGTTGTGTGGGTTTTAATGGAGGCTTCGTTATGTAAGCATCATTGATTACATCATCTGCCATTGGTAATCAACCTTCAGCCCCTTTCCCCTCCCCAAAGGTTGAGGGGTGGGGCTGAAAGTTCTAACTCTCTTACAAGGTTGGTTCCCTCAGCAACTAGCCCCCATCCCAAGGCTGCCCAGGAGCCCACCAAGAGTTGCCTCATTGGACTAAGGATGCTCCCATCATACAGAAAATTCCAAGGGATTTAGGAGCTCTGGGTCAGTAACCATGGTCAAATACCAAATATTAGAACAAAAAATTCTCCTAGCACCCTATCTACAAAGGGTATCAGAAGCTCTGTCTCAAGAACTGGGGTAGAGACCAAACACTGGAACAAAAGATTCTCCTAGAACCACAGGGGGCAGAGATCATTACGTATATTTCTTATTATTTCACACTAGCAAAGGTAGTTTTCCACATGAGGAAACTCTTTGGGAGCAAAGTTGAGCATACACATATCTTATTTCATTTACCCAAAAGAAATGCATACATATGTAGTACCAAATGACATACAAGAATGCCCATAGAAGCATTATCTATAACAGGCCCGAACTGAAAGCAATCTAAATGGGCATCAACAATGGAATGGGTTTTATCTCTTAAATGTGACGCATGCATACAACAGAATACTGTATGGAAACGATGAACAAAATACTCCTGCAGGTAACGATACGTGAATCTCGCAAACATAATACTGGGAGAAAAAAGCCAGATTAAAAAAATACATATAGTATGATTCTTGTTGTATAAATTTAAAAAACAAGCAGAACTAAATGTTAGTAGTTAGGAGAGTGGTTGCCTCTGGGGAGAAAGGTAAAAATGATGAGGTGGAGGAGTCCAAGGGAGGCCTCCAGGACTGTGCTAATGTTTTATATCTTGACTCAGGTGGCGATGACACAGGTGGGTTGCTTTGTCATAATTCAGTGAGCTGTGTACTTGTACTTATGCGCAGTTTTCAGTATATATATTCTACTACATCAAAAAAAAAATTCATTTTAAAAAATGAGGGTTTAAAAAAGGCATTTCAGACACACGGAAATTGACAGAGTACATTACTAGCAGGTCGGTCGTCACTGAGGAACGTATTAAGCAGTGCTCCTGGAAACGAGGTCCATGGACGAACACCAGTCTGCGAGCATTTGTGTCCAGACAAGAGAAGTCCAGGGGCCCGGAGGGAGCGTTCAGAAAATTTTATAGCAATTTGACAGAATGCTTTGATGTCTGTTGAATCCAATAGTAAACCTATGGGGTTTGTATTTTGTACATCTTTGGTTTTTTCATTTAATTTTTTCCTAGTAATTCATGTTACTGTATTTCTAAAAAATATTAGTTTATGATGATTGATTAAAAGGAAAAAAAAACCCAAGTCTTTCACCACGTATAGCTTAAGAAGCACTCTGCTAAAGGACGTAGTTTTGGAAGGATGACCCAAGATGCACGAAAGAATGGAGGAGAAAGAAAATGGAAAATATTTGGATAAATAAAACAATTAGTGACTATGTAATCATTAATAGTTATGTCTTACTTGAGTGCCATGGTGAGCACCTGTAATCCCAGCTACTTAGAAGGCTGAAGCAGGAGGATCACTTGAGCCCAGGAGTTCCAATCCAGCCCAGGCAATATAGCAAGACCCCATCTCTTTAAAAAACAAAAATAAGAAAAGACAAGAAAGAAAGGAGAAAGGAAGGAAGGAAGGAAAGAAGGAAGGAAGGAAGGAAGGAAGGAAGGAAGAAAAAATGTCTCGTGGGTATTTTTAAAAATCTATTTAATTAAGATATACACTGCAAAAAACATTAATTTGGTAGTTGTGGAGGGAATGGGGTTCAAGCATTGTTTTTTGTTGTTGTTTTGTCCCTCCCATCACTCTAGGAGAAGGGTAAAGGTATTGATTAACCTTAGGCTTTGAAATTTTAATTTTATATGTTGTAATTCTAAAGTAATTACTAAAATAAAAGACAAAGTGATTAATTGCCAAAACCATAGAGGACAAAAAAATGATAAAAAGTAGTCAAAAAGAAGATAAGAAAGGTGTTGAGCGAAGGGGCATGCGCACATATACCACTAGCATGACAGGACACAAAACGTGAAGCCAGCTTTATTAACCTGAAGGCAGAGAACAGCTGAATATACCACCTGGGCCCCGTTGCTCATTATCCCACAGAGAGGCAGGCCTGAGGAGCAGAGCTCCAGCAGAAGGCTCCTGTCCTATACGATTCTGTATGCTTATGAAGGACTTGGAAGGAGGAACTTCCTGATCAAGAAAATGGTCTTATTAAAAGAAGCTTTATGTTTTTCCACTGACCCAGGGTCTTCCAAATGAGCTTCTTGTTAAGCTACAGAAAGTGAAGGTGGGAATAGGGGCCATCTCTTTTAAAAGGAGAGAAAAAGAAGTCAAGAACAGGATAACAAATAGAACCTGTCAAATAGAATAGTAGTTTTTTAAAAACACAATTTTGTCAATTGTTATATTAAATGTAAATGAACTAAACCCTCTGGTTAGAAGACAAAATTGTTAGACTTCACTTAAAAAATACATACAAAGCATAAGTGTACAAAAAGGTTAAAATAAAAAGATGAAAAAGGATGCTTTATGTAAATACCAACCAAAAGAAAGCTGATATAGCCATACACACACACACACACACACACACACACACACACACACACAGACATATGTGTATATTACACATATATGCATATATGGTGTATATATAAATATATACTATATATAGACACACATATAACCATATATATATATATGTGTGTGTTTAGCTCTATAGTGCCCTCTGTCTCTTCTCTCTCTCTTTATACACACACACACACACACACACACACACACATACACACACACAGAGGCATGCATTGCTTAATGACAGGGATATGTTCTGAGAAATGCATCATTTGGCGATTTTGTCATTGTACAAACATCATGGATTATATTTACCCAAACCTAGATGGTATAGCCTACTGCACACTGAGGCTGTAAGGTATAGCCTATTGCTCCCAGGCTACAAACCTGTGCAGCATGTTGCTGTACTGAGTACTGAAGGCAACTGTAACCCAATGGTAAGTATTTGTGTATCTAAACATACCTAAACATAGAAAAGGTATAGTAAAAATACAGAATTATAATCTTATGGGACCATTGTCATATATGTGGTCTATTGTTGACCAAATGTCATTATGTGGCTTGTAATTGTGTACATGTATATATATAGTTTTTATATGAGACAAAATAGTATTATGGTCAAAAGAATTATTTGAGATAAAGAGGGTCTCTAGTATGTTTCTAACAACATGGACTTAAAATACGTGGATGAAAAATTGACGACACTTCAAGAAAAATAAACAAATTCCCATCAGAGTGGGAGAATTTTCTCATTCCTCTCTCAGTAATTGATAGACTATGGAGACCAACAAATAATCAGTGAAGATATAAAAGATTTTAACAACATGATTTTTAATTATGTCACAATGGACATATATAGAACACCCAGCAACTGCAGAATGCATATTCTTTTCAAGCACACATGTGGAACGTTTATGAAAATTGATAAAAAACTGGGACATAAAGCAAGCCTTAATAAATTTTAAAGGATTAAAATCACACAAAGTATATTCCCATATTTCGGGGAATTGAGAAATATAACTCTAAGAAGAAATCATAGCATAAAAATGATTTTAAACTAAAAGATAATGAAAATATGACATCTCAACATATGAGATATCACTAAAGATGTCATTAGAGAAAGATGTATAGACGTACATACATATATTGAAAAGGAAGAAAGGCCGAACATGAATGAGCTATTCATCCATCTCAAAAAGTTAGAAAAAGAACAGCAAAATAAAACAAAAGAAAGCAGAAGAAAGAAAATAATAAAAATAGCAACAATTAATGAATTACAAAACAAGTATAAAATAAAGACAATCAACTAGCCCCAATGTTGTATTTTTGAAAACACTGGTAAAATCGGCAAACCTCTGATGAGACTCAACCAGGAGAAGGAGCGGGAGAAAGAGACAGAGAGAGAGAGAGACAGAGACAGAGACAGAGAGAGCACAAATAACAAATATTAGAAATAAAAAAGAGGATATTATAGATTCTTAGACATTAAAAAGAAAATAAGGAGATATTATAGAAACTTTATGTCAATAAATTTGAGTTTAGATGAAACAGGAAAACTCCTAAAATAATCATGATATATTCATACAATGGAGTATCTTACAGCAGTAAAATGAAAAAATATAGCTAATCACAATAATATGCACGAATCTTAAATACACATTATTGAGAACAAGAAGAAAGTCAAACAAAAATAAACTTATTTATGGACAGATACGTTGGAGGAAGCACTGTAATGAAAACCAAGGAAATGATTATCCCTAAAGACAGGGTAGTGGTTACTCTTGAGGGAAGAAGGCCTATGATTGGAGAACATACTAGATTCTGAGGTGCAGCTTATGTCCTGCTTTCTGGACCTGTATGATATGACATAGATGTTTGCTTTAAAATCATTTGTCAATCTACTTATATGTTTTTGTATTTTCTACATAAATATTATATTTCACAATTTAAAAAATGATGATAAAAATCAATACAGGACTCAAAAGAAAGTCATGTGTGCATTTGTTATTTCACACATTTTTTTTTTTTTAGAGATGGGGACTTGCTATGTTGCCAAGGCTGGTCTCAAACTCCTGGGTTCAAGCAATCCTCCTGCCTCAGCTTCACAAGTAGCTGGAACTACAGACGTATGCCACCATGCCCAGCTCATTTCACACATATTCATATTTATTATTTCTTTCTCTCTCTCTCTTTCTCTCTCTCTCTCTCTCAAATATAATTCGTTGCACACTAACTAAATAAAGCATTCTTTTCTAAGGTGTTAACTTACAAAATTTTGGAGACCTAGACATCCCTCAATTTGCCCTCTGCCAGCTGGAGACCCGGGAAGGCCAGTGGTACAGTTTGAAGGCCTGAGAATGAAGAGCTGATGGTGTAGATTCCAGTCCTAGTCTGAAGGCCTGAGAACCATGAGTGTCAAGGGCAGTTCCTGCGTATCAGTCAGGCGGAGAGTGAGAGATTCCTCCTTTCCTTCACCTTTTTGTTCTACTCAGGCCTTCGGTGGGTTGGGCGATGCCCACCCTCATTGAGAAAGGCCATCTGCCTTACTCGGTCTACTGATTCAAATGCTAATCTCTTCCAGAAACACCCTCACACCCAGAAGTTTACTAGATATCCCTTAGCCCAGTCAAGCTGACACATAAAATTAAGTATCGCAGCAGTTGAGCTGATTTTGTCTCTTCTTGGAATTAGAACTTTGATTGCCATAATAAGGTAGCATATATCCTATACATATATTTATTGAAGGCGGTCCTTTTAATTAAAAGTTTATGAAGACGACAAAAGAATCAGAAGTCAATTTAAGCAAATATAAATATTACTATAAATTACAAACAGTGGAGTCTTGATGTTAAATTCCAATTTCTTTTCACTAAGAAGTTGGTGAAAACTCTTAGCCAGTAGGGCTAAAATAAAATCGTTTTTTAAAGTCCAGTCTGCATAACTCTTCTCTTTGTGTCCAGGTTCTGCTGATGCTCTTGTAACGTCCCACACTCTTAGTGGTCTACACCTCCATCACTTTCTTATGCTTGGGTCTTTATTACTCTTTGTGGGAAATGCTCCCTAGTTTTGTAACTGCTCAAAGATCACTCACTTTAAAAATCTTTCTGGCAGGAAAAAAAATAGCTTTTTAGGTAAAGAAAATGCTTTTCCATTGGCTATAAATGTTGTCAGCATGACATCCTGGCCCATCATTACCCCTCTCTAAGCTTTCGAGGTAACCTTTTCACTTCCAGTATTTTGTAGGCACTATCACAGCAGACTTAAGTAATAATCTTGGGCTTATTTTTACATGTATTAGTCAGGTATTAAGTATCAATTGAATTGAAGAAAAGCATCGGGTTACTCATGAAGAAAATTGAGAGAACATGTGAGTTGATCTAAAAAGAAGCTTTGAATTTGAATACTTTGTATCGTTGAGATGTGTCCTTTAAGTCTGAATCGAAGGATGGGCCTCTATTTTGTGGCAAAGAGTGTTTTGTTTTCAAAGTCAGGACATTAACCATGTAATTGGTAAACAGATTTAAAAAATACTCTGGGGTCAGAATTAAGGAAAGGCTTTTGGTGAACATAGAAACAAAGAAAGATCAAGTGAGGGGAAGAACCCGGTCCCCGTTGTGAATATGACGCTATGGGAAAGGGCTGAGGGTAGTTAGGTGGCAACCGTCTAGGCAGTCAGGAGTGGGGTCTGATGGCATGTCTTGACAATGTTGAAGGTAATTCTGGAATTCACAGTCAGGTACTTAACGAGAAACAGACTTGTCTCCTGTTGTTTCCACAGCACAGGGATATTCAGTTAAGAATAATTGGCAACGGAATAATTATTATTTAATTTATAATGATTTTATTACAGTGATTTGAGTTGACAAATAACTCGTATATTTTAAAAAATTACCTCTTCCTGTTTCTGGAGTTATGATAGTATGATCTGAAAAGACATTGATTGAATCTGGGGCAGTCCTCAAACACAACCAGATTCAAACGCTGAATAGATGGGTTGACAAATGAGGACACTGTTACCAGTTTAAACCCCATATGGGCCAATTAGTTTCACATAGAGAAGAACTCTGTTCCAAAGCCACAGATTGCACCATTAACCCCAGTCAGCCGTCTCCAAATTGAGTGTCATTGATCACAAGAGGCCCAGGTATGAGTGTCGATAGCTCAGCACAAACCCATCATCACCTCTGAGAGCAGAGCCGTCCTGTTATCGCATACATCCTTCATCTCAGATATGCCAGAGAATACTACAGTAGGGTGGAGACGTTGAAGGCTCCTCTTTCCCCCCACTTCCTGCACCCCATGATCTTATTATAAAAGTTGAAAAATGACAGTTGCATAGCTTCTATTTTTGTATAAAGTCTGCATGCTTTAGAGGACACTGATAATAGCATTATTGATCAGCAATATAACTGGCAAGCAACAAATGATTTATGGATTCATTCATCAATACCTAATGGAGCCTTAAAAATTCTAACGTTGGCCCAAACAGATGAGAAAAGCCAAATAC
>RJWJ010039469.1:0-14449 GCA_004363605.1 Indri indri | reverse complement strand
CCAGAGAAGAAAAGTAATTCCCCAAAAGGAAATTAGAGTCCTCTTACCAAAAGGAGGGGAAATAAACAACAGAATGGGGTCCAAAAATCAGATGCTCACCACGTCTCATTCTGATCCATGGTTGAGCTGCCAGAAATGACCTAATTATTGCTCTCCAGGACAAAAGCAGGATGACAAATTTGCCTTTCAGCTGCGTGGAGAGGTACACTTCTATAAGACATCACTTGAGCTGAGCCGCACCTTAGTTTTCTAGGGCATCAGGAGCTCCTTTCATTCTCCACCGATGGGGAAATAAGCTCGGGTTTAGTAACTCCATTATGGCCACGTAACTATCAAATGGGCATAGCCAGGCTCAAACTCAGCTCAGTCTGATAGAGGAAAGATAGAACTGAAATGACTACAGTAATCCCTTTTTATTTATACATTGGAGCTGACTGTCAGTTCTAATACAAGCACAGACTCTGAGGGTGGAAGGATCTCAAAGGCAGTAGGAAAACCCCCTGCCCAATTTGGGAAACTGACTTCAGCCTCCCCAAGGTAAGGAGCAGAACAAGAATTAGAGACATACCCTAAACCCACCCTGCAGGATGGCAAACAGCACCAAGTGGACCACCAACTAGTTGACAAATCTATTAACCCAGGTGTAATTCTTGAAAATGAAAAATTCTTTATGATGTATAATATGCCTAACACGGTAGTAAGAACATTTTAAATTCTAGTATATCAAGACATATAAACATGATAAATGCATCTGCCTTTGAGCAAATGTTCCATGGTTTGAGATCTCTAAAAAAAAAAAAAGTCTCAAGTTTTGGATCATCTATAAAAGGGATTTGGCTATGACATCACCTCCTGAACCTTCTAGGAGACTAGAATTTTCTCTGCATAGACATAGAGTGACCATATAATTTATTGTCCAGATTGGAATAATTTTAAGAGTAAAGGCGGATGTCATTTATCATTATGCCATGACCACAGCTATAAACCAGAACAGTCACCTAGTTAAAGAGAACAATTAAAAATCATTCATTTGCACAGAGTTTACATCAAGTATTTGGTGCTTTGCTAGAAACATCTTCACTCTTCCTCAGTCTTTCCTGACCTCGATTTTTCATGGGATTCCTTGACAGAAATTGTTCAGGGGAAAGTGCAGATAAACATATATTCTGAGTGAAGGTTGTACATGGTTGCTAATTTAGTTAAAATGGCTCTTAAACATTGTCTTTGGATCATCTAAGTTGGCTACAGAACAACGGCACAGTGGGAGACTAATCAAGATTTAGCAACCTGCAGCTAATTGTCATTTCTTCTGGGTTCCACTCTAAATCATTTTCTTTTTTGTCTTTGCATCCTGGTCTCTGTTTATGTCAGGTTTTGCCCAGCCACGGCTCCATCCCAGCTCCGTGGAACAGCTGCCCATCTCTCTCTGAGGCCAGGAGGGGTCTGGGCGGACAATAGAGCAGTAGGATTTGGACATAGCGGGGACTGCAGAATTTGTCACCCAGTCAGACTGAAATGGAGTCACTTAATACGGAATCCTCATGGTAAGGATTTGGGATATTTGCATACAGTGCTGGGAAGTCTGACTTTCTAACATCCTCCCACTGATTGCTCACAGGAAACCTTTTCCACCTGCAAATCCTTCTGTCCCCAAACTCTCTTCCACTGACAGAGTTCTATTTTCTTCCACCAAACATCCTTACCTTGTGATGGCTGCAAAAAAAAAAAAAGTATAAATAGGGAAAAAGAAACTTAAAGAAAATGAGCTCAGTAATATTGTGGGCAACTCCACACAGGGCAAGCGTGGATGTTCGAAAGGTTCCAGGCACTGGGGTTAAGCTAATGTGCTTCCACCAGAGAGGGCCAGAACAACATCGAGTTTTGCTGATAGGAATTTAGATTTTCCTAAATGCTAAGGTGTAGGAAGAAAGGTTTATTGAAACAAAGATAACTGAAAGCTGTGATTTGAGATTCTTCTGGAATCAATGGGTCTTTCCAAAGTTGTCTATAAGAAGCCAGTTAGTTGGATGAACCCAAGAATGGATGTTTGAGGAGGGCCATACAGAAAAAACATAAGTCTGGAAGATAAGAATGAAGATTGGAAAAAGTGGAAAGCCCATCACAAAAGAAGATGAGTTAGTATTTGAAAACAAATTTATGAAAAATCCCTACAATTTTGAAGAAGTATAAATAATTTGGGGGGTGTCTAGAATGCTGGGTGGATAGGAGAAGATGGGTCAGAAAATCAGAGAATCACACAGCTCAGTGACCTTTCCCCCTGCTGCCTGGAACCCCTGGATTCCAGCAGAGATATTTCAGGGTCCCCCTCTAGTGCGGTGAGATCTTGTGTCAGGACAAAGGGGCATCGGACGGGGCTCTGGCTCCCCAGCCGGCCTTCATCCCACACACATCTGAGCTCCAGGTAAGATTTCATCTGAATAAGAATCAACTGCTGAAAATTTGGTGACCAAAGATTCTAGTTTAATACCCGACAGACCTAAACCAGAGGATGAATGGACTTGCCAAGGTCAAGCACAGAAGTAGTAACACAACCAAAATAGCAATCAGATCCCTGGCGCGGGTCCAGTATTTTTTCCATTATACAACTTGACGTGAGGATCTTCCCAGAATCAAATGAGAAAGTGAAATAGGCCAAAATATAGAACCTCAGCTTTTTCCCATTCTTGGCCCGGAGAACTTGGGTCCCAAACATCATATATGCACAGACACACACACACACATACACACACACACACACACCCCCCTCACCTGGGAAGATCTGTCACACCAATCTCCAGGGCTCAGTCGTACCTGACACATGTGTCTTATAGGCAGTGTGGGCAAAGAATTGTTCTGACCTTTTTAATCAACGTGAGATGGAAAAAAATATTAACGATTATTTATGACACCCCACTTATCTTCCTGTGCCTCCGAAGATAGGTCTGTCCATAACAGAATCTTCAGTTTTGCTGAATGGGGTGATAGAAAGAAATATAAATACTGGTGAAGATAAAAGATTCCTAAATTGCTTAGAATCGGAAGTCAGCAAATTATAACCCCTAGGACAAACCCTATTTACTTCCTGCTTTTATAAATAAAGTTTTATTGGAACACAGCTACACCCATTCATCTACATACTGTCTATGGCTGTTTTCTTGTTATAAGGGAAGAGTTGAATAGTTGTAACAGAGAACATGGAGCCCACAAAGCTTAAAATATTTCCTCTCTGGCCCTTTACAGAAAAAGTTTGATGATCCCTTTCCTAAATAAAGATCTACAGAAATCAGAAGAGCCCAGGAGAGAGAAGGAAACTGGAGGGAAAATAGCCTGGGAAGGAAAGAAGAAGAAAAGTGTTTGATGGAGAGAGAGAGAAAGAGAGGTAGGATGATTTGACAGTGGCATGAAGAGAAACTTTGGAAAATGGGGTGTTTAGGATGAAGAGTTTTGCTGTGTAATGTGCAATACAATGTGTTCCTGCAGTCACCCCGAGAAGAAGGCTTCAGTTAAAAAAAAAAAAACCTGCATAATTTATCAAAACGTTGGGAATTATATTTGTGATTTTTACTGATGCCAAGTTCTGTGGGATTTGCCTACAGACAGGAGGTACTGGGCAAATACAGAGACCAGCAAAGGAGGGCCGGTTATGTCTGGGTTCAAAGAAAGCATAAAACTTTCAAGAAAGGCCTGATGGTAGATGAGGGAAAGTTGAGACTTTCCTCTTTCTCCCTTTCCCGTGTTGCTCCAACCTAGCAGCCATTGCGTCTCTGGAGAACCTTAGCAAGAGGCCTTGTTATTGTTCCCATTTTACAGATAAGGAAACTGAGGCTCAGAGAAAGCAAACAACAGTTCATAGTGCCAAAGTGGAGGTGTCAACTTGGCTCCAAAGGACAGGTTTTGTCTCCTTCTCCATCTTCAGAGACTTCCAGGCCACAAACCGACCCAGGGGTGCCACCCAGATGCCACCTCATTGTCACAGCCTAACAGGACCCATAGACCTGAGATGTCCCAAAAGCCCCGAGGGGATCCCAGCCTTGTGTTTTGCCATCTAAACCTCACATGCCTCCTCCCCTCTTGTCTCCTCCTTCTCGGAGGAATCCCTTTGTTTCCTTCACCTCTCTCTTGTTCTCTTCCCACCCTCTTCTTGAATTCCTGCTCCCTTTCTACGGCATTATTTTCATTTATTCATTTCCTGGACCTTAAGACCACTTCCAAAGATGCCTGCAGCATAGCACAGTCCCAAAGCATTAGGAGTCGAGGAGAAAAGTGCGCGTCAAAGGAAATGCGGGTCGGGTGCTAATTAACGCAAAGCATCCCACCAAGTCTCAGGCAGTCGCGAGAGGCCGATCCAACACACATTTTGAGTTTCCTGGCAGCCAGCCTGAAGAGGAAATTCGTGCACACGATTGTGGCAAAGTATTTTTTTTTTTTAGGAGAGTTACAATTATTCTTCATTCTAAAACAAGAAAGCCTATTCTCCCAAAAGTTCTTCTTAAGAGAATACCATGATATGCAATGAACATGGCGATCAGCAACATTTTAGAGTGAGTTCTCTGAAAATTCTCACAGGGCCCATCCTTCTTTATTCGACATGTTCGGCAATCTATCGAGGGCCTCTGCGAGCAGGGCACTGTTCTAGGCATGAAAGACACGCTGATGACTGAGGCAGCACTGACTCTGCTCCCGCGAGGTGGGTGGTGGTACCTACAGTCAGATGGCATCAAACCAAAGAGTCAATAAAAGTATTCAAATTGGGGTGGGAGTGGGGGGCATGTCACTCCCCAGATGTGCAGCCTTCAGATCTAGTGACATGGGGTGTGCGATGCTAGAGAGAAGTCCCTGGGCTTGCAGGTTCAGTTTTTAAGTGCCTAGTGTATACAAACGTGTCTGGTTATATACCCTATAATACACACACACGATGCCTATGCACACTGTATGTATATATTAAAAACCTGCCGCCTCCCCGTTGCCTCTCACCGAGCTGCACACATCTGTAAACCCGCCAGCCTCTGCAGGTTTCTGCGCGCTGACTCGAGGAACAAATGAATGGATGGACCTTATCTTTCAAGCAATTTCCTTCCAGAACACAGTATATATTCTTGAACCTTGATCTTCTTATAGAAAGAACATTTTTTTAAAGAGCAAAGTTGCTCCTCACCTCCTCTGGAACAGATGCCTGGGGCTGGCGAATACCTATTAGAGATTTTCCCCCCAACTTGAGATTCCACAAGAAACCAAAAAAGGTGTGGGGGGTGGGCCTTTTCTGGAATTTCAAAGTTTAAAAACAAAGGACGGGACAAGTCCTCAGTAATCTCTCTTTAGATCTAAGACTTTGACTTTCTTCCATTCTCAGGGAGATCAAATGAAATTCATTCCAGCAGGCGGACCCCGGAAATTCCACAAGCATCTGCATCGCCAAGGGATGGACGTTTTATCAAATGAACAATACCCTGAAGACTTCAGCTTCTCAGTTTGTGAGCTGTTGATTCATGACTTGGAACAAGGGAAGAGGGAACTGAAAGCTGAGAACCTATAGGAGAGATAAAAGTTCAAAGTGATCCCATGGGAAGAGACTTAACTTTACAGTCAGCCAGAGAACGTAAGAAAGAAGCAAAAGAAAAGAGGGGAAAAAAACCCTCACAAAGAGCACGCATGCCTTATACACTCACACAGGAAATGATGTAGGATCACCTCCATGTGGCGGAGCCACGATGTGTCTGTTGTAAATCTATAGTTCATCCAGAGCTTTTATAAAAGGTATCCCATGACACGAACTCTCATTTCCATAACTCCACCTGCTTGTAGCCTCTCACTCTGTGCATTAGAAATCTTGGCTCTGGTAGCAATTAGGATGGAACTTTTCCTTCTCACCAACCCAAATGAAATATTTCTCAAGAAGGAAAGGAGACCTTGGAGCACTCACAGTGGAGAATTCTGCTTCTGTTAGGTCAGAGTCCAGCGTGAGTCAGGCTGCTGCGAACGTCCCCATTCCCCGGGGATGGAAAAGAAAGAAAGGGGGAAGGAAAGGAAACTATTATTAATAGAGCATCAGCTTTGTGCCACGCACTGTTTGTATGTGTCATCTACTGCTAAGGACAAATTCTCCCAAAATTTTGCAGATTGAGAACATTTATTTTCCGGTTTCTCAGGGTCAGGAAAGCAAGCGTGGTGTAGCTGAGGGTCTCGCACAGGCTGCAGTCGAGGTATTGGCAGGGGCTGCAGCCAGTGCCAGGCTCGACTGGGGGAAGGTGTGCTTCCAAGTTCAGAGCATGGCACCGGGTGTCGGTGAGAGATGTCCTTCTCTTGCCACGTGAGCCTCTTCACAGGACAGCCCATGACATGGCAGCTGGCTCCCCTCTCAGTAAGTGAGAGAGCAAGAGAGGGCACCCAAGGTAGGAGCCACGGTGTTTTTGTAGCCTGATCTTGGAAGTGACACCCATCACCATCACTGTATCCTACTCGTTAGAAGCACGTCTGTAGGTCCAGTCCACACTGAAGAAGAGGGGGCCACCCCAGGGCACCAACACTGGAAGGCAGGGGTCACTGAGGGCCATCATCTTAGAGGCCAGGCTTCTTACATGTATATTGGAGAACAAACAAAATGTTATAGAGAGTATATTTTTTCTAATCATCCAGCTTTGTAGCTGAGGCCATGGAATTGTAAACACACGAAGGACAACCTTATAGCTTTGTTGTAAAGCCAGGGTTCTAACTGAAGAACCCGGGAACTTTCCACAACACCATACAACAAGGAGCAGGAAACCATGGAGATTTTTTTTCTCTCTCTTCCTTAGCAGTTTCTTGCTCATCTTGGAGGAAACTGATACTTTAAAAGGGCAAATTAATACCTCGTGCGGCACAATCGTTTCCCACAGATTTACCATAGAAACTCTTTTAAGATATTTTGCATGGAACTCTAATAATTTAAACATGTGAAAGCTTATCTGCTCTAGTTCAAACAGCGGGTCGGTGTGGTGGGTTGGGGTGGTTCTCTCTCACTCTTTGAGCCCTGAGGCTCTCAGAAGTTGGTTTGAAAATTTATAAGTACAGTAGAAACCAGAGTAAAATCTGCAAGTACTGAGTTTTAGAATGAGAAAATCAGCACCTACCAACTGAGAGGGATGTTAGAAAAATTGCTTCTCCAATCTGAGCCCGCCTTTCCTCATCTGGAATAGTGGGACAATGGTCATTTCTACTCCATGGGGATAAAAATTCCAGAGAGTGTCTTGGGTATGTGCTAGCTAATGCTAATTAACAAATGCTAGTTAATATTTTTAGACTGAAGCATTATGAAATACCAAGGTATTATCAGATCTGTCTTCTAGAAAGGGGCGGGGGGAAGGCAAGAGCCTCAGATACCAAATAAGACGGATGCTTTGAAACACAACATTCATGAAAAGAATGTTAAATTCAACATGTGAAGAATGAGGGGGATGTTTGCTTGCTGGACAGGAAGGGATGACGGACATCAGAATTTTCTTCCTGTAGTAGATAACTATAACACTGGACAAAATAGACGGAATAACTGACTTCAGATGTAGGCAACAGGCAGCATACACGGGTCTGCTATGAGATGAGGTCCATGGCAGTCCTGACTTTCTGCCTGGGTGATGCATTACGGCCTGACACCTCATTGAGATGAGGGGACAAAAACTGGAGGTGCAGGTGATTAGGTGGCTGGAATTTGCAGGGCATGGAACCGGAAAGAAGGTACCTAGGGAAAGAAACTCCAGAAATTTGCACAGAAGTTATCTCGGGTCTTTGGCTGAATACCAAGCTCTGAATGCACAAGGCAGGACTGCAGGAGGCCAGGCAGAGAACGGCTAGTGGGAGAAATAAGGAACCAAGCAACTGGGAGCTGCCCATACTCACATAGAGCTGAGAGGCTGAGCTCCAACCACCGAGTACAGAAAGATCGTTCAACGTCCCAGGCATTCGGTAGAGAGAGTAAAAGGGCCACGCTTTTGAAATTGGGCTAACCTAGCCCTAGACCCACACAAACAAAGCTTTTTAAAAATCCTTGAAGGAATGAAGAGATTCAAAAGTAAATTAACTTTTTGCTGAAACAAAACAGAACACTGTGGAATGAGTAGGCATCAAAATCGTAGACATCCAAAAACTTAGCATCCAAAAAATTCAACATATAATTTAGAAAAAAAAAAAGAACTTTACTAGACATATGAAGGAGTAGAAAATGAGCTGCGTACCAGGATAAAAATCAGTCAGTAGATACAACTCAGAAAAGTCAGAGAGGATAGATTTAGGAGACAAGGAACTTCAAACAGCTCTTCGTTTAAAGACTTAAAGAAACAAGAATATAAAGAGGAGACAAATAGAAAATTTCAACTGAGAAATGAAAGCTATAGAAAGAAGAACTACAGTTATTAGAATGGCCAAAACACAAAACTCTGACAAGACCCAGTGCTGGAGAGGATGCAGCAGGAACTTCCGTTCGTTGCTGGTGGGGATGCGAAATGGTGCAGTCACTTTGGAAGACAGTTGAGAGATTCTTACAAGCTAAACATAGGCTTAGCATATGATCCAGCAATCAAACTCTTAGGTATTTCCCCAAATGAGTTGAAAACATATGTCCATACAAAAACCTGCACGTGGATGTTTACAGACGTTTTATTCATAATTGCCAAAAATTGGAAGTAACCAAGATATCCTTCAGTAAACTATGGTACATCCATACAATGGAATATCAGTCAGCAAGGAGAAGAAACCAGCTATCAAGCCACAAAAAGACATAGAGGAGGCTTTAATGCATACTGCCACTTGAGAAGAAGCCAGTCTGAACAGGCGAAATACTGTCTCATTTCAACTACTTGACTCTCCGGAAAAGACAAGACAATAGAGGGAGTGAAAATATCAGTGGTTGCCAAGAGTTTGGGGAAAGGGAGGAAAAAAGCGATGAATATGACGGGGCCAGGGGAGGCTGGTGCAGTGAGACTAGTCTTTAAGACACTATAATGATAAATACATGACGTTACACATCTGCTAAAATTCATAGAACAGAACAACAGGGAAAACTGGGGGGGTGGGGAGGAAGGAGATGGGGTTTAGGGGAACTCTCTGTACTTTCTGTGCTATTTCTCTGTCAATTTAAAAATGCTTCAAAAATAAATCTATTAATTTAAAAAGAGCCAAGTGGAAATTCTAAAACTAAAAAATAGAATATCTGACATTTAGAAATCCACTGAATAGGCTCAGTAGCAGATGAGACTCTACAGAAGAAATCAGTAAATTTGTAGAAAAAGCAATTAAAAAGTCTCTGAATGGAAGCACAGAGACTCGAACAGGGAGTTCACAAAAAAAAGATACATGAATGGCCAATAAGCACATGGGATGGGGGCTCAACAGCATTAGTGGTCAGGGAAATGTAGATTAGAACAAAAACGAGATACAATCCTAGACACGCCACAATGGCTGACATTTAAAAGACTGACAACACCAAATGTTGGTGAGGATGTGGAGCGATGCAAACTCTCGGGAGTTAATGTCAGGAGTGCAAAATGCTGTACCCACTTTGGAAATCCGTCCGGCAGTTTCCCATAAAATTAAACATCCACCTACCCTATGACCCAGCAATTGCACTGCTATGTGTTTCCCCAAGAGAAATGAAAACACATGTGCACAGTAAGACTTGTACAAGAATATTCATAGCAGCGGCATCAGTAATAGCCCAAAACTGGAAATAACACAAATGTCCTTCAACAAGTGTACAGATAAACAATTGAGTTACAATCGTGCAACAGAATTTACTCATCAGTAAAGAGGAATGAATTACTGATACGTGCAACAACAGGAATGAGCCTTAAAGACATTGTGTTGAAAAAAGCCAGATACGAAAGAATACATCCTGTATAATTCAATTTATATGGAGTCCTAGAACAGGCAAAATTAATTTCTGTTGAAAGAAATTAGAGCAGTGTTGTCCTGAGATCCAGGGAGGACTCGGGGTGGGAGGGGAGGCAGAACGGACCAGAAAGAGCAGGAGGAATGTTTTGGGGGTGATGGAAATGTTTTGTGTCTTGGCAGGGATGTAAGTGACATGGCCATACGCATTTGTGAAAACTCATTAAACTGGACTCTTAAGATCTGTGCATTTCACTGAATGTTAATAATATGTCAATTAAAAAAACAAAGATCCAACATTTTTAAAAGCAGAAATGGGGAAAATAAAACATGTGCAAGAGCCTGAGAAAAGATCAGGATGCTGTTAAGCAGTGATTATTGACAGGTAGGCATCAGTGAAGGGCACCAAATCATGCTGAAATATTTGTTTTTGTT
Source organism: Indri indri (assembly GCA_004363605.1). Lineage (NCBI taxonomy): Eukaryota > Metazoa > Chordata > Mammalia > Primates > Indriidae > Indri > Indri indri. The sequence goes on along the minus strand of RJWJ010039469.1, from coordinate 4,159 downwards.
AAAAATTTGTTTTTTTGAAAATGATTTATTTTTCAATGTTACCTATGATTGCTCCTCCCTGCTTCCCTTTTGAAGCATGCTTACTTGGAAAAATATGCTAATTTTCTAGTGAGTTTACAATACTGCCCTTAAGTATATACAACTGGTGGGTCAAACCATAAGTATAACATAATCTGGTCTTTACCACTTATCGAATGGCATCATCCCCTACCTGAGACCCAGGCAGCCAAGAATAAATAAGCACCCAAATGCTAAGCTAACAGATAGAATAGGAAACAATGAATATAATCACAGTACAGAACATTCTCGATTCACCCTTATTCCTTCTGGTGTTTATCTCAACAAGGGGCCTTTTATATGTTTTAGGCTCTAATTTTCCTAAAATTATTTTCAGATGCTTTAAACACATACACTGTAACCAGGAGACAATTAAGAAGCTTTCATCAACTTACTTGGTGAACAGCAAATTTAATCTAATTGTAGATAATGCATTCAAAAACTAAATAAGCAGAATGTTAAATAATTTGAATGTAGGGGACACCATTTTTATTGGTGTTAAGAGGGGTGGTCTCGTCTTTCCCTCAGCCCCCTTCCCTGGAAATTACCAAAGCAGGATCACAAAGACAGCATTTGCACAGGCGGCCCCGAGCCAGAGATGAGACAAACCACTTTTGCACACTACTCACTCCCCAGACCCTTAACACGGGGAGGCCCATATTGGCAGGCTGACATGCTGACTGGTCTCTAAGATGTTCCATTAGTAGGGTCCAAAGCCCTAATTCTCTCTCTTATTCAAAGTGAAGCCAATGGATTACATACCATAGTTGATTAGAAGTTGTTGCGTCCAGGAGTAACAGGCACGAGAGTTAAGGAAAGAATATAGTCAGCGTTCAAGCCCAGATTTTCTCTTGCAAGAGGTTGGTCCCAAGAGTTCACCATTAAACGCCCACACCTGTTGGAGAACCGAGGCCCGTTAAATAGAGCAGATGAGTCACACCTGACTCCTTCTCGCTCCCATCCTGCTGAAGGACGTGGACCCCTCACCACCCAAAGCATGGCCATGAGTCAGCAGCAGCATCACCTGTGAGCTTGTTAGCAATGCAGAATCTCAGGCCCAGACCTGCCGGAACAGAGCCTACATTTCTGCAAGATCCCTGTGTGACGCAGATGCTCATTGAAGTTGCAGAAATACTAGGGGGAGTTCAATTGCTTTAATTGAAGAAACACACATACAGCATTTATTATGTGCCGGGCACTGTTCCACATATTTTGTAAATATTAACTGATTTAATCCTCATAGAAATCTTCTGATGTAGGTATTGTTGTCATCTTCATTTCAATGAAGAGAGCTTTGGGGCCCAGAAAGTTAAATGACTTACCCAAGGTCACACAAATGCTAAGTGGCAGAGCTATGATTACCCTTGAAGCCTAGCTCCATTGTTCATGCTCTTAATCACTCCATAACATTGTTCAACAATAGTTTGTTGTTGAAATGACTGACTCCAGGAAGAAGTAAAGGGTGTTTTGTACATTTTTCTGGGATCCATTTGTATGTCTGGCCACTTAATTCTACTTTGATTTAATAATAAATTTTCACACAGTGATTTTTTAATCCTAGAGGGTGTAAGACTGAGGTTACACTTATTTTAAGTGCTTTCCCCAAAAGAACCCAAAGATGTTCTTCCTATGTTCTGTAAAATGGCATGTTTGCCTTGTTTTCCCATGGAGGGTTAGAGAACTTGGACACATCTTCGGCGAGGCTTACTATTATTAAATATCCATCTTCATAAATCTGGAAGGATTCCTTGAACTAATAACATAGTGATAGGAAATGACTGAATCCGCAATATGGAAAGTATTAAAACAGTTTAGTATGTGATTTACATAAACAAATATGCATCAAACTACAAATAATAACTATCATTGCCATTGTACATTTCTGCTATTAATTTCAATCTCTCCCCACCAAAAATTTAGTGGAACCCTCAGGCACATGGAGCTTAGGGAAATGATTCTGAAACAATATCAAGACATCCACACCTTTGACTATTCCATGTCTCATAGGAGTGCATAGCAGACCAGTTACTTCCTGTTAGAAGCTCTTTCTATTAACCTCAATAAATGAGTGTGCTAAATGTTTTGGTGTGGCATTTACAAAATGCACACAATGTCTTTCTGGATTGAATTCTCTGTCTGTGATCCTCTGCAGTGGTGGAGTCTAAGATCTCAAGAGGCCATGCTGACTTCTGGCACCATCGAACACAACTCTTAGGATGTGTGCTACATGAAAAAATTGTCCCTTGTTATGTAGGAAAGCTATTCATGCTAGACTTCCTTCCTGTGTTACTTTATCAAATGTCCCCTGGGTACTGCAGCTGTTAGCATTTCATGTTCCCTTATGTTTGGGCAAAAGGCTTAAATCATATTTTAAGTATTCCCTTGAGTACCTATTTGTTCTTGCCTAAGAACAAAGTTATGACCATAACCAATGGCCCGCTCCAAGTACCTTTTCATCCTCAAACTGGTATTTGCATTGATGGTGCCTAAAATTCTCTGAAACATGCTTTATGAGCGGCAGCCTGGCATAAGGCGGTGATTTAAAACTTTGCCTACATGTGTGAATGGTGTGGAGCGCTTTTCTAAAATACCAATGTCCAGACTCCACCCCTGAGATTCTGATTTAATTGGCCTGGGGTGAAGCCTGAACTCCAGATTTCTAAAACAACCGCAGCCACTGCAAGGATGAAATGCAACGCTGAATGTGAGGCACCAAACACAGTGACTGGTGCAGTTATTTACTTGACAAATGCCAATTGTCTGCTGTCACTCGTGCCCTCCCAGTTTCTGCTGAGGCAAAAGGAATGCCTAAAATACGATTCTACCTCAGTGGCAGCAAGGTCAGCAAAGCTCATTGGAGTAACTCATTAGAGGAGAAAATGATAGCAGAGGGAGCGGTGGGCAGCCACTGACAGGGGACGGTGACACAGAAAGATTTCATTTTAATGCAGGGCAAGAGGTCAGGAGAATGAAGGAAGAAAAAGTCAGATTTAGTAAAATATGATCACCTGGCAACTTGAAAAGGGATGGTTGCCGACATTTCTGCTGCTGCATGGGCATTTTGTTCAGAAAAATTGGGGGGTAGAGGAAGTAAAGGAGGTGAAAAATGGGTTCCATTTAGCTTATTATCTGGATTTAAATAGAAAGGTCAAGTCTGAAGTTCAAGGTTAAGAAAGAGGAGCTCATGGAAGTTAGGGAATCTTCTTGGGAGGTAAGATATGAACTATAGTTCCTCTCAAGTCTTGGCCAACACCCTGTCCTCTCTGCACGTCTCAAAGGGAAATAAATAAATAAAGGAACTAACACAGGACAAGCAACTTCATCACTTTATATAATTTCTACAATAAACACTGTTAGGTAGATATTCATTCATTTCTTCAACATATATTTACTGAGCCTGTGCCAGGCTCTGTGCTAGGAATATTCTGATTTCATAAGTGATGCATTGAAGCTAAGTAACTTGTCAAAGGAGAGTAAATTACAGAGCTGGGACTGGATCCAAGGTCTGACTCCAAATAACATTTAGAAATGAGAAGATTCCCAATAGCTGGGGAATTGAGAAGATGTGATATCCCTGGTTTGAAGCTCTTAATTATGTCTGATACCCGCTTCCTCCTCAGCAACCCCAGCAAGCTTTCTCCTGTCTTACTTCATATTGGACTTCACATGCCAGCTTGTATGTCCCCTTCTTCTAGAGGCCTTCCCTGACCTCCACATGATCTGGGTCTCCAGTTGTAGATCTCTGGCAGCTTGTGCACACATCTGTTGTGGCAAAATTGCACTGCATTATGACTATTTACTTGTCTGTCTTCCTCACTGGACCAGGAGATCCCCAAAGACAGAGGTTACTCATGATTCATATTTGTAGCTACAGGACTTGGCATAATGCCTCAGGAAGACTCAGGATGGAAGGAAGGGAGGCAAAGAGAGAGGGAGGGAAGAAGGAACAAACAAACAAACAAATGAAGGAAGGAAGGAAAGGGTGGAGGAAAGGAAGGAGGGAGAGAGGAACGATTCAGTAAAGTTTCCTAAAAGAGATGAGAAATTGAGCTTGATATGAGATCTGAATCAACAGGGGAGAAATTCAGTGCTCACTTTCCCT
>RJWJ010039468.1:0-14456 GCA_004363605.1 Indri indri | reverse complement strand
GGGGAGGAAGGGTGGGGGTGGGGGAGCTAGGGGAGGGGAGGAGGCGGAGCTGGGGAGGACAGGGGAGGGGAGAGGGGCGGGGCAGGGGAGGGGCCAAACGGGGGCGGGGGTGGGGGAGCGGGCAGTGAGGAGCCCACCTTGCGCCTGCCCGCCACGCTCAGGCTGCGGTACAGCCGGCGGCCCTGCCGGCCCGCGTTCCAGATGGTGAAGGTGGCCCAGCGCGGCAGGGCGCGCTCCTCCAGGAAGTGGACGCGGTGGGTCCAGAGTGTGGCCCTGGGCAGAGAAGGGACGGATAGGCCGCACTGCCACCCCGCCCGCCCGGCCGAGTTCCCGGGTGCCCGTCCCAGCGCAGGGTCCTCGCGGCCACCAAGGCGGCAGCCCCAGGCGAGACGCGTTTCCAAGCTGGACGCCTGGTGGGTTCTGACCCCCGGCAAACGCAGGCGTTGCCACTGTGGCTGTGAGAGCTGCGGGGACTTGGGGGTCCACGGTGACTGCAGGCTCACGTGGGGACAGCATTGCATCCAGCTGCGACCGGTCCCCACATGCCACTCGCCCTGTCTCCAAGGGAAACATACACACAGGACGCCTCAACCCGAAGGACACGGCCCCGACGCACAGCTTGGCAGCACCTAAGGAAACGCAGTGTCTAGAACAAAACCGTGAACTTGGCGCACTTTGGCTCCAGTAAACCGACGAGCCCCTCAGCCGGGGCAGAGACCGGCTGTGTCGGAGGAGCAGAGACCTTTGCCGTTTCCCCCTGGAGAACTAGAGACGGCCTGGACGTGAGGGGACAAAGGCCAGCTGGGGGTCGGTTGGGTTCCAGGCTGTTCTGAGTGGGGCAGAAGAGGGACCTGCCCCTCAGGGGCCCTGGCGAGCGGAGGGACAGGGTGACACTCCAGGATGGCCCCGGGAATTCCCAGGGACGCGGGCAGACATCTGTCCCCGTGTGCTGTGGGAGTGGGAGAAGGTTCCAGGTGGAGCAGGTGGGAGGAGCTATGGTCCAGGCCAGCACCTGCACCTGCTCAGACCCTGTGAGACCTGGTGGCCCCCACCCCCTTCTGACCCTGGGGCACCCCTGCCTGCACCAGAGCCCTGGCAAGGAGGGGCATCTGGCCCCTGTCTGCTCGCGGGCTGTGGGCTGAGGCCCTTTCAGGGGAGTCTTGCCTGGAGGCCGCCTTGTCCTCGCCGGCCTTCTGTGGCCGCTTCTTCCCACAGCCCTGCCCCTGCCCGGCCCACAGGGAGACACGTCCCAGTCCGTGCCCCCAGGCAGCCACTGAAGCATGCACACGTGTACGTGTGTCTGCACACGGCAGCGAGTTGCATGTATGTGCACGCATGAGCAAGGACAGCTCCTGCAGAGAACTCCCAGGACGCGCCCACGAGACAGCACGGTTTAGACGGGTTCCGACCTCTTGTCATAAACAGGCGTCCTGAGGGGAGACAGACCCCGATCCTCCCCCACTCCACCCACAAGATCCGTTCGGAGGGGCGCCGGGTCTGTACGGGAAAGGAGAACGGCCACAGTTCCAGAAGACAGCGGACAGATGGCGGCGGTGGCCCTAGGTGGGCATAGCGTGCTGCGGTCAGGACGACAGACCCTGCGCCAGCCCCAGAGGGGCCACTCGTCCACCCGGGATGGGACCCAGGCCCCTGCCTCCGCGGCAGCCCCAACTCCTGAGTTTTCTTGGGTGGTCTCTGGTTTGAGAATGTTGGCACATTAGAAGGAGAAAAATTTAGAAATAGCCCGATGCAAACACCTGCGTTTTGCCATGTTTCCTGTCAGGAGTCCCATTTTTCACATTTTTTTTTAGTTCTCAATTAGGGAGAATCCGCCTCCTGGGTGCCCTCTGCACCTCTCTCTCTACTGCTCAGAAGCAGCCCCGGCCTCGGCTGAGGGCTGGGGGCACAGGAGCAGGTGACAGGTTTTCCCCACCCACACGTCAGCACTTCTGGAACGTTCTGGGAAGGACACAGCGCTGCGCTGGGAGGCAGCTGTCCCAGAGCGTCAGTGGCAGAGGTGGCCGAGGAGCTGCATGGACGGGAGAGAGGGTGTGGGGGTCTGTCAGCATCGTCCGTGACAGCAGAGACACCGTGTGACCATCACCAAGGCTGTGTGCTCGCGCCGTAGGACACCCCGAACACCACGACGGGCCAATTTATGAAGAGTGGCGATTGGTTCTGGCGGCTGAAAGCCAAGGTCAAGGGCTGGCAGGTTTGGGGTCTGGGGACGGCTGGGTCTCTGCTTCCGAGATGGCACCTTGTTGCTCCGTCCCCCAGAGGGGACACGCGCTGAGTCCTCACATGGCAGAAGGGCCGCGCGGGCCCCTGTAGCCCTTTTACTAACGTGAAGGCGTCGGCCCTAGTGACTAACACCTTCCCCGAAGGTCCCGCCTCTTAGTGCCACCAAAATGGGGTCACATTTCCACCTCTGCATGTTGGGAGATGTTCAGACCACACACCCCTGGCAGGAGGACGCACACCAGCCACGGCGTGACCAGGCCACGCGGCGCCACGCGGCACTAAAGACCAGTGAGCTGTGCAACACGCGTCCACACAGGCAGAGCTCAACCGCAATGCCGAGCAAAAAGCAGCGCCCAAAACAGGCAGGACACTAGACTCGCGTGTTTGTAAAGCAGTGAGACGTCGTTCAGAGACACCGAGGAAAAGCGTACAGAATGGATGAGACGGCAGACGCCAGGTTCAGGTTTGCTGGGAGGGCCATGTTTCATTTCTTAAAGACATTGCTCCTTTGTGTCTTTCGGTAATTCTCAAGTATTTCATAGAACAAAATGCTCAACGGTATAAATGCTGACCCTCCTCAATTAAAAAAAGAGACAGAATCAGGGAGCTCTCTGCAACAGGGACTCTCTGAGAGAAGATCTGCACGAACTCGACTCTTCAGCGCGCCCGAGACTGTAATTAAAGCTCATTACCTGTGAGTGTCTCGGAGGTGTTTAATCCCATACAGAAACTCACATTAGATCACCTCTTTCGTGCTGTGGGTGGCAAAGCCTCATGTCGGAAAAAAACATTCGGAACACAAAGACGGCTTTATCGCACAGAGACAGGAGGGTGCGTGTGGCCCGGCCGCTGGCTCGCCGCCTGGTTTCTCCCAGCCAGGCTGCTCCCGCTGCGCCGCGGGCTGGGGGTCCTGTGGTCACCACCCAGCGTGACTTTGATTTTAGATCCATACGCAAAGAACCTTTTTATGAGCAAAAGTTTTTAATTTTGATGAAGTCCGACCTATCAGTTTTCACATGGTTATTGATTCTGCCGTCTTCTATGACAAAGTCTTGCCCGTCCCAACGTCCTGAAGGTATCTGCTGGTGTTTCCGCCTAGATCTTTATAGCTTTAGCTTTCATATTTATACCTGAGATCAATGTTGAATTAACTTTCCTATACAGTGTGAAAGGGAAGTTCAGATTCACTTTCTGCCAGTCGTCCCACTCACTGAAAACACCATCCTTTCTCCACCAAACGGCCACGGAGACGGGACCTTGTGGAGAATCAGCGGATCTTGCCTGTGTCTGGCTTCTCTGTGTCGCTGACATGTTCACCCACATGGATGCCACATCTTCCTGATGGCTGTAGCTTCAGAGTAAGTCTCCAAGTCAGGTACCGCGAGTCCTCACATTTTGTTCTTTTCAAGATTGTTAGACCATTCTGGGTCCTTTGAATTTCCATGTGAATTTCAGAATCACATTATCAATTTCTACAGTGAGGCCTGCTGGGACTTTTACTGGGATTGTGTCCATCGTGGATCAGCATGGGGAGAACTGACATGTTGACGATGCTGAATCTTCCAGTCCACGAACTTGGTGTATCTCTCTATCTAAAAGTCTTTATTTTCTGTCAGCAATTTTTTTGTAGTTTTAGGTGTAGAGGGCACACATACACATTGTTAAGTTTTCCCCTAAATATTTTGCTTTAGATGCCATTGTTGTACATTTTTCCTAAAACCTGCATTTTTCATTTATTGCTACTCTATAGATATGGCGTATATGTATATATAATCATATTTTACATATATATAAAACTGAACTTTAATCCTAGCACTCTGGGAGGCCGAGGCGGGAGGACCATTTGAGCTCAGGAATTTGAGACCAGCCTGATAAGAGTGAGACCCCGTCTCTACTAAAAATAGAAAGAAATTAGCTGGACAACTAAAAATATATAGAAAATATCAGCCAGGCGTGGTGGCGCATGCTTGTAGTCCCAGCTACTCAGGAGGCTGAGGCAGGAGGATTGCTTGAGCCCAGGAGTTGGAGGTTGCTGTGAGCTAGGCTGACGCCACTGCACTCTAGCCCGGGCAAAAGAGTGAGACTTTGTCTCAAAAAAATATATAAATAGGCCGGGCGCGGTGGCTCACGCCTGTAATCCTAGCACTCTGGGAGGCCGAGGCGGGCGGATCATTCTGAGCTCAGGAGTTCGAGACCAGCCTGAGCAAGAGCGAGACCCCGTCTCTATTAAAAAATAGAAAGAAATGATATGGACAACTGAAAATACATATATAGAAAAAAAAAAAATTAGCCGGGCATGGTGGTGCATGCCTGTAGTCCCAGCTACTCGGGAGGCTGAGACAGTAGGATTGCTCAAGCCCAGGAGTTTGAGGTTGCTGTGAGCTAAGCTGACGCCACGGCACTCGCCACAGGCAAGAGAGTGAGACTCTGTCTCAAAAAAAAAAAAAAAAAAAAATATGTATATATATATATATATATATATATATATATAAATAAATAAAACTGAACTTGTATCCTGGAAAACTTGCTAAACTATTGGTTCTGATTTCCTACAAGACACAATCATGCCATCTACAGACGATAATTTTACCTCCACTTCCGAATGTCTGTACTTTCTGTCTCACTGCACTGGCCGCTGTGGGATAGTGAGCAGACACCTGCCTATGTAGGGCAGCTCTCAGTCAGCCACTGCTCAGTCTGAGGCCGCAGGTCTTTGGAGGTGTTTACGGATTGACAAATTTCCCTTCTGTTTCCAGTTTGCTGGCATTTTTTTAAAATCATGAACAGGTATTACATTTTATCAAATGCTTTTTCTGCATCCATTGGGTTGATTAAGTGACCTTCCTCCTTTATTCTGTTAATGTAAAAAACCACACTGATTGATTTTTGAATGTTAAACCAGACTTGTGTTCATGATGTATTATTGTTTCATGTAAAGTATTTTTGAACTTTATTTGCTAATATGTTCGGATGATTTTTGTATCATTTACACGGCAGGTATCGGCCTGCAGTGTGACTTTCTCGTAACGTCCTGGCAGCACATTGGCGCTCACGCGGCGACACCTACAGCGCTCTCTGCTTCTCTGTTTTCTGGAAGAATCTGTGGAGGACGGGTACTATTTCTTCCTTAAATCTTTTGATAGAACATATCAGCAAAGCTGTCTGGCTTGGCTTTTCTTTGTGGAAAGTTTTAAAATTACTATTAATTATTATTTATTCTTGAAATACCTGTAGAATCTCTATGATAACCCCTTTCATTCCCAATACTGCTAATTCTGTTTTTTCTTTTTAAAATCGGTCTTGCTAGAGGTTTATCAGTCAAACCACCAATTCTTGGCTTGCTGATTTTCTCTGTTGACTTTCTATTTTCAGTTTCATCATCTTCCAGACTTTTCTTTCCTTCTATTTCCTTCGAGTTTACTTCGCTGTTGCCGTAGTAGCTTTTTAAAGTGTAAACCTAGATAATTGCTATTTCCTCTTTCGCAAGCTTTTACAGCCACAGAATTACACTGCGAACTCTGCTAGCTGCAGTCCACTAACTTTGACACGTTTTAATTGTTATTACATTTTTTTCTAGTTTGCTTTGTGACATTTCTCCTTGGCTGCTTAATTTCTAAATCTTTTGGACTTTCGAGAGGTCTTAATGATTTCTAATTTAATTCCATGCCGTTGCTACATATCGAGTGTTCGTGCCCCGCTGGAGTTCATGTGGAAACCCTGACCACAAGTGCCAGGGTTGGGATGTGGGGCCTCTGGCAGATGGTCAGGACTTGGCGCCCTTATAAGAGACCCCGGAAGCCCCTGTGTGAGGACACAGCAGGAGGACGCCGTGGCTGAGCCAGGAACCCTCCCCAGACTCCGAATCTGCTGGGACTCCAGCCTCCAGAGCTGTGAGAAATGAGTTTCTGATGCTTGTAACCCTGTGTCCACGGTGTTCTGTCGCAGCAGCCTGAGCGGACTAAGACAGTGGTCATAAAACATACCCTGTGTGACTACAATCATTTAAAATTCATCAAGACTTGTCTTACGGTCCAAAATATGTATTTTGGCCTTGAACGTACTCTGCAGTTGAGTGCAGGGTTCTGTAAATGTCAGTTAGGTCAAGTTGGTTAATAGTGTCGCTCCGATCTTTGTTGTTATAGATTTTTTTCCCCGCCTTTTTTTTTTTTGGAGTGGGGAGACAGGGTCTTGCTCTGTCGCCCAGGCTGGAGTGCAGTGGCATGATTGTAACTGACTGCAGCCTCGAACTCCTGGCTCGAGTGATCCTCCTGCCTCAGTCTCCTGAGTAGCTGGGACTACAGGTGCAACCATCATGCCCGGCTAATTTTTCTACTTTTACCAGAGACGGGGTCTCGCTCTTGCTCAGGCTGGTCTCAAACTCCTGACCTCACGTGATCCTCCTACCTCAGCCTCCTGAGTAGCTGGGACTACAGGCGTGAGCCACCGCGCCCGGCCTTTTCCCTGCTTCTGTCGGTTACTGAGAAGAGGGTTAAGCTCTGCAGCTATAACCCTGCATTTGTCTATGGCTCCTTCATTCCTGTCAGTTTCTGCTTCTTGTGTTCTAAGAGTCTTACCAGGGGCTCACACTTACGAGTGTTACGTTTTCTTGTTAAGCAACCTTTTATCCAGGTCTGTGAACCATACCAGTGAGTCAGGTTCATGACAACAAACTCCCCAACAACGATGCTGTGCTAAAGCTACTGTATCAAAATTCAGATCTAACAAAAGGCAAGAGAAAACACAAAGGCAAGTTCTTTTGCTTAAAGTTGTAAACAAAGAAGCAAAGTTTTTAAATGTTGAATAGCACATGTGCAAAGATTCAAGGACCACCAGAGTCCACCTGGATGCTGAGGTCTGAGGCCCAAGCCCATCGGAGAATCCACAGCCCCACGAGTCTCAGCCCGCTGAGGGCAAGAACAGAGTCACTCTGCTCCCTGAGACTCAAGGCAAGACCCTGCATCAGGCTCATCACAGCCAAGGACGCCTGAGGCCACTCCTCCCGGGCCCAGGGGGCCGAGCGTGCGCAGCCCTGTGGTAAGGGCCACGGGTGACGGGTGGGCCGACGCTTGTTTCACACGTACAGTTCAAAGCAAAGAGTGGCAAACACTCCCCTCCTTTTCTTCACCCTGACTTCCCCGCCCCCTGCCCAGCTCCCAGAACAGCAGCCTTGAGCCCACGCCCAGCCCGTGGGGGCCGTGCCCCAGGGAGAAGAGGGAGCCGTGGGCCTTCTTCACCGGCTCAAGGCTCCGCTGGTCTCCTGGTTGTCGTGACGCCCCAGGTGGAGGGTGTGGCCCCTCCCGGGCTGTCGCCCCAGGGGAAATCTGCACACCCACTCGACAGTGGAGCCAGGTTAAATCGAGCGAGAGCGAGACTTCCAAAGGACACGCAGCACAGACGTTTGCCCTCCCCCTGGGCTCCCCGGCCCCTCAGGAAATGCGCCCCCCTGCCCAAGAACGCCTCGCGCACCGTTTCCCCATTGCCTATGGGACTCGAGCTACCAGCAGAGCCCTGGCCACTGTCTGCCCCGCCCGCCCTGGGCCCCGCCCAACACGTTCCTGGGCCTCCCGGGACCTACTCACTCGAGGACGGAGTGTGTGGCGGCCTGTGGGTGGTAGCGGTAGAGGAGCAGGGTCTGGTCCACCCGGACGACCCCACCACCCTTCCTGAGGTGTTCGTAGAAGAAGAGCAGGTCCTCTGGCACGCCCTGGAAGAGCGAGAGAAGCAGGAACTGTTGCTGGTGTTTCTCTCACGCCCGAAGAACGAGCCCGTCCCAAATGCGTTTCACGTGTGCGTTAATCCAGGCAATCAGAAACTGGTGAAAAGGCTTCTGTTGCTAAGAAACCAGTTTAGAGACCCAACAGGGATGTGGGGTGATGGCCACAAGGATGGACGTTAGCAATGGATGTTCTTAACGGGTGGAAAAAATGGACCCTAAAACAGGCAGGGTGGGCTGGACCCAGATGCTCTGCATTCTTGGTCCTGCCTGAAATTCACTCTACTGGGCAGAAAAGGTCTGGGGGGAGCAGGGAGCTGAGGAAACGGGGTGGGGTCCAGGCCTGAGGTCCCCGCACAGCCGTCTGTCCAGCTCCCTCCCTGGCTTCAGGCTAGGGGTGTCCTGCTGGCAGCTGGCACCCTGCTCCTGAGCCAAAGGTCAGGGGCTCGAACTGTCCACTGTGGACACAGGACGGTGGTGTGGGTGGTGCTCACAGGGAGCCCAGCGAGGGGCGGGTGCAGCCTCAGGACCCGGCGTCACGTTGCCGAGTCCAGACTCCGGCGGTTGAACCTCGGCCAATGTGGCTAATTCACCACGATGGGGTTCTGCCCAGGAGCCTTCTGCACATTCCCTCTGGATTTTTCTGTCTTGTGAGAACTTGGCCCTCCTTCCCCCAGCGTGGAGAAGACCCTGACCAGGGAGAGGGGTGACCCTGCCCTCCGATCACCCCTCTCTGTGGCCCAGGTCTGGGCCCGCCTGGGTCAGCAGGTGTCTGCTGGAGCTTGGGGCAGCCCAGCAGGGCTCTCGAACTCGGAAGACAGTTTAATAGCGAGTGCAGCCAGCTTCCTCCCGCACAGGGGGACTGCCACACCCGGTGGGCAGCTGGACTCATCCTGTTTCCCGAAGCTGATCTATTCCTGAAGGCAGCTCTGAAACGCTACGTTCGTGCCCGGGACCGCTCACCGCAGTCCTTGCAGAAAGCCGCCCTAACTTGATCCCAGCCAGGAAGTCTATACAGGACTCTATGTTTTCGTGGGATCTGAAACACCACCCTTAAGGCTGCGGCAACAAAACAGCTCCGCTAAGGAAGGGCCCTCCATGCAGAAACCCACGCACTCCACGGCGGCTCGTCAACGTGCGAACGGCCTCACCTGAGCAGATCAGACGCGGCACTGACGGGCACCGCGCCCAACCGGAATAGCTTTTACAAAGACCATGACACGAAAAGATTTAGAATAAAATACTAAGTTAAAAAACAGGTGTCGAAATTATGTTTATAGTTGCACTAAAAGTTTATCCACAATAAAGACCAAGGAATCGCAGAAACTCATAGCAGTTGTGCAGGTTTGCAGGTAATTTAGAGTTAAGCTTTCCACGTGTACTGGTTAGCACATCACTTTAAACAGGTGATGTAGTCACTTTTTCTTTTTCCTAATTTTCTGTGTTTCCAAAGGCAACTTTAAACAGCATGTTGGAACTCTAAACACATTACAGGGTTAGGAAGAGAGAAAACAGGTGTTCACTCTTCTCATGACCAGGAAGAACCTGAACTTGCGGGTTTCCTTGTTTCTAGCAAAAAGAAGAAACTGAGGACTTAGTTGCAGGAGGCCCTGCGTGGAGCCCCTGCCCCCACGAGGAGGGGATGCCACAGGCGGAGGTTCGTCCTCCTGCCCCTCCCCCAGCGGCTGCTGCCATGTCCCAGGGACCTGGACCCTTGCTCTCACGTCTCCCCCAGATCCACTCAGCAGCCTCCAGGACACACGCCTGTGCACAACGAGCCTGGGACTCAGGGTCGGTGGGTGTCCCCGTGGCTGGGCTGCGGTAGGAGAAAGAGGAGTCACAGTTTAGAAAAAGTCAAGGAAGGCTGCAGGGTAACTAAGGAAATGTGGCCACATAAACCCAAACCTTTCCACACATCCTCCAAAATCTGCATTCTCACAGGGACAGATCTGATCGCAGGACCATCGGCAAAGCACAAAGCTGCCGCACCAGCTGCAGTGGCCTTTGGGGATGGGAGCGTCCAAAAGAACTGCATGGAAGAGAAGTCGGAACTACAGTTGCTCCCGGGGGCCCCGCCCAGCGCAGACGCTGAGGACCTGGTGGGCCTGAGGCTCAGTTCCCGACGGAGGGACAGAATCGACCCCTCTCCGCAGCCCCTTCCCCGGTCCCGGAGGCTGCACTCACGACGCAGTGACAGCAGAGGGCAACCTTGAGTTAGGAATCAGGTAACCCGGGTCTGTCCGCAGACATGCACAGGTGAGCAAAGTCCTCATCTGCACAAAATGCATGGGAAGAAAACTGAGAACAGGAACCAGATACTCCCATGGATAAAATTCAACCCCTTCACTATCAATAACAACCCCCCAGACCACGAAACAGAAAAAACCACCCTGTAAACAACCGTCCGAGATCAGTGACAACCCTCAGTGACCATGCGAGGACGTGGGTGGGGTGGAGACCCATCCTGACTGGGACGTTCAGTGACCAAATGCAAAAGTGGACCCCAGAAGGGGGGACCCAAAAAGAAGGTTGAGGACAGGAGGTTGGTGCTGGGTGAGGACAGGCGGATGCTGGGCACACGGTTCTTTCTGGGGAATGAAAATGTTCCACCATTAGATTGTGGTGATGATCGTACATCCCAGTGAACTTGCCAAAATACACTGAATTGCACATTTTAATAGGTGATTTATGATACGTGAATTATACTTCAATAAAGCTCTTAAATAAAATTGGGTTGATTAAACTCAAAAGGGAAATAGAAAAAAAGACAAAATTATGTGAGAAATGAAGACTAAATTATAAGATCCTCAAGGGAAAAATAGATTTTAATAAAAATAAGGGACACTGAAGAAAGACAAGTAACAAAGAAAGTGAAAATTATACAAAGAAAGAAGTAAAACGGTTTGAGAGAAAGTTGTAGGAACGGAAGACTAAAAAAAAATCTAACCAAGGTGTAACTGGAGTCTCTGAAACAGAAACAAAGCCATGGAACGTAGCGGATATTTAAAAGTACAAGCCAAGAAAGCTTTTCATAAATAAAAACAGATCTAGTTCTACACCTTGAAAAGCCCCATCAGATCAACTTTAAGACAAATCCTAGTGAAACTATTAGACTTGAACAGCGAAAAATAACTTTCAGAGTCTCTTGGCAAACAGGCCACGCACTGACAGAGGCAAGACTCGATGCACACCGGGTTTCTCAAGGTGACAGCATGAACTCTTCCAAGACACTCCAGGTACACGGTGTGAACCCAGGATTCCCCGCACAGCCAAACCCCCAAGTACCAGGGCCGAGGAGCACAGTTCTGGACATGCAGGTGTCCGATGGGGACACCTGCTGCCTCAGCGGGGCCCTCCCCCCAGCACAGCGGCACCACCCACCCCGAATCTCGCTCCTCTCTGCCCCTCCTGCCCTGCCTCTGTGGGTGTGAAACCGGATGCGTCTTCCCAGCTAAAGCCTGTCCACTCTGCAAGGGCAGAGTGGCTCCGCATCCGCAGGGCGGTGGTGGGCACGTCCTGGCCTGGGGACCGGAGGAGCACGGTGGGGCTGGGCCGAGGCCCCTCCTGACACCCTCGGTCCCAGGGACGCATTGCTGTGGCAGCCTGGCAGGGCAGGGGATGAGCTTCGGGCAGACATGTGGCTCAGGTCCTGGTGCACAGGGTGGGCCAGTCTCCGGGTGTGGAGACAGAACAACGCTGCAAGTGCCGGAGGCCGGTGGGACACACAGAGCTGACCCAGGGAGTCGTGAGTGTGGCTTGTCTCACTTCAGGGAAGTTTCCAGGAGCAGCCGCGGCCCCAGAACAGGCAAAGCAGGATAACTGCAGTGGAGCCACCCGCCAAGCTCAGGGTGACCGTGGGTGGCTATCCTGGCTGTCTCAGGGGGTGAGCAGTGTGGAAGCTGGCCTCTCCTCCCAGCGAGGTAGGAGGGACCAGGGAGAGGGCAGCAGGGACCACGTGGTCCCCGTCCGATGGTGAACTGCTGACCCCAAACTAGATAAGGAAACCGAGGCTTAAGGCAAGAAAGACACACTCAGCCCAGATCTCAGTCGCTGGCCACCTCCTCCTCCGGCCCGGGGTCTCCAGACCCCCAGGAGCCTTGTGCCCAGACCGCTGCCGGCCTCTGTGCGTCCTGGCGCCTTCCTGCCAGCAACCAGCATGGGCCGAGCGTGGCCAGCTCCCTGCAGGTGATGCCCCTGCCCAGGGCCCGGGTCCATAGGAAGGAAAAGATGCAGAGGACAAGGCCGGGCCCCGTGTGGACAGACGGCTGTGGCACAGCCCTAACGGGCAGGACGGGCTCCTCTGTCAACCCTGCCGACAACTTCCGCATCCTGTGCTTTCCCACGCGCAGCCTTAACCCAGGATGAGGCAACCTGGAGCCCAAAGCCAGGGAGACTTCACCGGGCAGGTGCGGATCATGTGTAGCTGCCCTGGGCGGCCACAGCCTTCACGCAGAAATCCCCTTTTTCCAACAAAACAATCGAGGCTGTGGGCACAACAGTTCCTAAACCCCAGAGCCCCACAGGTGCGTCAGGGCTGAGAGCAGCCAGGTGTGCGGGGAACCCACACAGATGATAATAGTTCCCCCACCCCAGAGGGAAGAACCCGCCAGAGGCCCCGACTCCCGCGCTGCCACTTACCTGGCCTCCCTCGTCAAAAGGGCCCACGTGGGAAAACCACGCACGAGAGCAGAACCAGGTAGGCATGATCACTGTCGGGCCATTTGAAGTAAAAACCTGGAAGCAATTATTGACAGTCAACAGAAAGGAACAACTTGTTGCCAACAACCTACAATCTACTTCCCACAAAGTGTCACTCAGAAAGAGACAATGAATCTGCATGTCCCTTCTCCACAGGGACAGGGTTCAAGGGACTTTGCCACTGGACCAGTGGTGTCCAGCCCAAGGCTGAGGCGGGGGAGCAGCTGTGTGCAGCCCCCGCCGGCCGTGCTCCTGTGCCAGTGCTCACCGGCCTCGCTGAGTCCGGAGGCATCCCCTCTGCTTCTGGCAGCCAGTAGAGCTCCTGAGCAAACTGAGCTTCTCCGGTGAATTCTACCAATGTTTAAAGAATTGACACCAATCCTTCACAAACTCTTCCAAAAATAGAAGAGGAGGGAACACTTCCTGACTCATTCTCTGAGGCCAGCATCACTCTGATACCTAAGCCAGACAAAATATCACAAGAAAACTATACACCAATATCCCTCAAGAATATAGATGAAAATTCTTCAACAAAAATACTCATAAACTGAGCCTTTCATAGACTATGACCAAGTGGATTTGCCTCAGGTTCGTGAGGATGGTTCAGCATATGAGAATCAATTAACGTACTATACCATATTGATAGAACAAAGGACAAAATTTACATGATCGTCTCAATAGACGGCAGAAAAAGCACCTGACAAAAGCCAACACCCTTTCGTGATAAAACTATTCAACCTAAGAATGAAAGGGAATGTCCTTTAGCTGATGAAGGGCATTCACAAAAACCCACAGCTACTGACACACTGGACGGTGACAGACCGAAAGCTTCCCCCAAGGCCAGGAACGAGACGGAGCATCTGCTCTCACCACTTCTATTCACCACTGGCTTGACGCTCCAGCCAGAGCAATTAAGCAAGAAAAAGAAATAAACAGTGTACAACTTCAAAAGGAAGAAGTAAAACTATCTCTATTTGCAGATAACATGATCCTGTAAGTAAAAAACCCCAAGGAATACAAATGCGCGCGCACACACACACACACACACACACACACGCACGTCTGTGCTCAAGAGTTCAGCTAAGTTGTAGGATATAAGGTCCACACATAAACTCAATTGTATTTCTATACACTAGCAACAATCCAAAAATGAAATTAAGAAACACTTCCATTTACAATAGCACGAAAAACACTTAGGAATAAATTTAACAAAAGAAGTACAGGACTTATACACTGAAAATTATAAGACATCACTGAAAGAAATGAAGGACTGAAAATAAATGTCCCATTTTCATGGACCGAAAGACTTAGTATTGTTAAGATGACAATGCTTCCCATTGATCTACAGATTCGAAACAATTCTATCAAAATTGCAGCTGCCTTTTTGGAAGAAAACAATAACCTAAAACTCATGAGGAAATCTGAAAGACCCAGGATAGCCAAAACAATCCTAAAAAAGAACACAGTTGGAAGACTCATACTTCCTGATTTAAAAACCGACTACAAAGCTACAGTAATCAAGACTACGTGGTATTGGCGTGAGGACAGACACAGACGTGCACAGAATGAAACAGAGTCCAAAATGAACCCAAGCACTTACGACCAACTGATTTTTAATTCAGGGACATCGAGAACACTCATTTCAATGAACGGTGCGGACACCACGCAAGAATGAACAGGACGCCTACCTCGCAGTGCACAAAAGTCAACTCAGGATGGACTGTAACCCTAATACACGAGCAGCCTCTGCTCCACCAGGCGCTTCGCCCCTCCCCCGCCCCCCACCGCTTCATCCCACCCCCCC
>RJWJ010039467.1:0-14634 GCA_004363605.1 Indri indri | reverse complement strand
CTAGCTCACAGCAACCTCAAACTCCTGGGCTCAAGCAATCCTACTGTCTCAGCCTCCCGAGTAGCTGGGACTACAGGCATGCGCCACCATGCCCGGCTAATTTTTTCTATATATATTTTTAGCTGTCCAATTAATTTCTTTCTATTTTTGGTAGAGACGGGGTCTTGCTCTTGCTCAGGCTGGTCTCGAACTCCTGAGCGCAGGACGATCCGCCCGCCTCGGCCTCCCAGAGTGCTAGGATTACAGGCATGAGCCACCGCTTTTTTTCTTTTTTTTTTGAGACAGAGTCTCGCTCTGTTGCCAGGGCTAGAGTGCTATGGCGTCAGCCTAGCTCACAGCAACCTCAAACTCCTGGACTCAAGCGATCCTCCTGCCTCAGCCTCCCAGGTAGCTGGGACTACAGGCATGTGCCACCATGCCTGGATAATTTTTTCTATTTTTAGTTGTCTGGCTAATTTCTTTCTATTTATAGTAGAGACGGGGTCTCACTCTTGCTCAGGCTGGTCTCAAACTCCTGAGCTTGAGCAATCCTCCCGCCTCGGCCTCCCAGAGTGCTAGTATTACAGGTGTGAGCCACCGCGCCCGGCCTGTGTATTTGAATTTTAAAGCTTGACTATTACAGGAGAAAGGACACTTTAGTCCTTAGAAATGAGAACGTTACGTGACGTTTCTAAAGGCCTTCAGGGCAGACGGTGCGGGCAGGCGGTGGGATGGGTGTGAGGACAAGAACGTGACGACGCGGCTGAGTTGAGACTCCTGTGGCAGGAGCTAGTGAGTAGTCTTATAATTTGTTTCATGACTTGCTATAAAGTCTGCATTATTTATGGTTTGGAATTTTTTTTTAATCGTACTTGGGTTCTAGTCACTTTTGTAGGTTTGTTAAATGAAACCCACGGGGGCCCCTGCTCTGGGCTGAGCCCTGCACGAGCCGGACAGGCCAAACCGAACAACGGGGTCACTGTGCCGGGTGCCGCGCCATCCAACTGGACCTGGAAATGGGCCCCTTTTCCAAAAAACGGGAGATTCACAGCAGCCAACCAGAAGGGCCCAGGTCACCTGAGCCGCAGGATACGGAAGTCCCCTCTGCTTCAGCCCTGTAGGAAAAGTGACTCGGAAATGGCCGAGCGGTTTCTGTTCTCTTTCTTCAGCCCTTTCTGCCTGTGAAGCCACCCTGCCCTGCTCAGCGCGTGGGAGAACCTTTTCCAGATTTTTAGGTGAGATGCTGCCCAATTCATGAATCGCTAATAAAAACCAAATAGATCTTTAAACTAAATTTGTTGAAATTTTGTTTTTTAACAGATCGAACCAAATGGAACTGCCAACATTTGGCAGTGTTTCATCCGTAAGATGGCAGCTTCGACAGATTTTCACCAACATTTGATAATTTCGACCTAATAAAACCAATGTCACATGGTTTCACGTGCCTCGTTTTTATGAAAGTCTCAAGTCCGTGTTTGTGTCAGACTGTGGGACTGTTTCCAGGGGCTGAGCAGGTGGCGGAGGAAGAACCACGGCGGGACGGAAGGTGCGGCCTCCAGGCTGGCTGGTGTGACGGACAGGCACGTGTCGCACGGCCCCGCTGCGGAAGGAACAGAGGTTTCAGAGCAGAAAATCAAGCTGGAAACCAAACGGCATTTGTGTTCCGGGGCCTAGTCTCAGAGGTTCTTTCTTTCCCTCCCACCCACCTGTGCACAAAGGCGCTTTCAAACTTGGTCTGTGGTCCCCACGGAAGGGCTGCAGCTCCAGTCTGCGGGAGTCGGTTGGTGGCACAAACACTCTACTCCTTGAGGTATGTTTCAAATAATTTTAATTTTTGGAAATGATTCCAAGGAGCCCCCAAGGTTTCACGCGCTTGCTCCCCGGGGGCTGCAGAGGTGTTTCTGGGGAGGCCCTGCCTGGGAGGCACCAGGGCTGCCTTAGTTCTGGCCTCGGAGGTTGCGTGGGCACTTTTGTCCCGGAAATGCGTCACTGAGCTGCAGAGACTTGAAATCACATTTACCCTAATTTATGCTTTTTATTTTAAAATTGCCAAAGAAAGAAAAGAAAATCTCTCCTGGAGCATCTGGAAGCTGAAGTGTCTCCCTAACTCGGTCTAACCCGGGTTTTGTGAGCCCTAAGAAGAAAACTCACCGCGAATCCTTTATTAGGGTCAAAGTCCCCTTGGGTGGGGCAGATGCCAAGGCAGCGGTCCCCAGCCTTTGTGGCACAGGGACCGTCTCCATGGAAGACAATTTTCCACAGACCGGGTGGTTTCAGGGTGATTCAAGAGCATGACATTTATTGTGCACTGTATTCTATTATTATTATTATGTTGTGATATATAAGGAAACAATTGCACGACTCACCATAGGTCAGGGACCCCTCTGCTGGGGACCCCCACAGGTCGGGTCATTTCTCCTGCGCCTGACCTTCCCGAGGACACCCTGTGGTTTCTGCCTGTCCCCAGCAGCAAGCACTCCCCTGCCTCCTGAGGCCAGAGGTCCGGGACACCGGCCACCCTGTCCAGAGCCGCCCTGTGGTTGCGGTGCCCAGACACTGACCTCAGCCCCGACCCCGTCCTCAGCCACCTGGGCTGCCCCCTACGTGGGCGGAGTGCCCGGCGCTGCCAGGCACAGTCTGCGGGGGCCCCAGGCCCAGGACCAGCTCTGGGGCCTGCTCCTGCCAAGGCCTCTGCTCCACTCAGCCACAGACGACCCGACCTCTTTGGCATCTGGGACAGCTGTGGAGTGGATGGAAAATGAACAATTTAGAACCAAACACACACATTTCCATGGCTTCCCTGCCGATTTGCAGCCTCCTCGGAGGCTGACCTTGCATAAAGCCCTCCCTATAGCCCTCCTAAGTGCTGTCCCGAACAGGGATTCACGGGCCAACCGATCGCAGGGCAGGACTCACCCTGAGGTAAGTCCCTTAGCCCAGCCGCACTCAGTAAAGAGAGCTTATTTTTCAGGACAAGGAATAGTGAGACGTAGAAATTTTGGCCTCAGTGGCATGAACCTGAGGGGCCACGTCCAGAGCCTCCGTGGCAGAGATTTCAGGTGCTGGCGTGTTGGGGCTGGCCTGGCGGTGGGTGGGGCTTTGGTGCCTTCTGGAGTTGAGCATGACACGGGCCACCCGCTGTGCCTGGGTCCTGAAAGCCACTCTGCCGTCAGGTCTCCCGCGGCCTCCCGTGCACCCGGGGCTCCTCCTCTTCCCGCCCGGCCTTCCCAGCCGGCCTTCCCCGCCGCGGCGGCATTTGCCCACGGCCGCCTGGTCACCTGGGAGCAGCCGCCTCCCTTGGGTCTGGGACCCCCTCTGCACTTCCTCCGGCCTGGAAGCCGGACGGCCCTCCCGGCTCCCCTCCTGTCTACCCGGATCAGACCCCGCCTGCCTGGCCGGGTGACCTTTCCTGGCCCGCAGCTCCCAGCAGCTCCTACAGCCGGACCGCCGCCGGGTTCTGGGTTCTGCACCGTCTCCAGAGCCACGCGAGGAGCTGCCGTTGGACACCCACCTGGGCGTGTGAACGCCTCGCCCTCTCACGGTCCCGCGGAGGTTTGGGTTCCCGAGTCTCCAGCCCTGTTATCCAAACCACGGGGGCTTTGTGGGCCGAGGCTCGGTTACTCACAGATCCAGTCATTGAGACGACGAGGATTGCCGAGGAAGAAGGGAATTTTTTAATAGGAAAAGCTTCTCTTGTTGGCAGAAGCTGCCTTGAATCCACCCGTCCTAACGGGGACCCTGGGCTTCTTAAAGAGGAGCAACGTGCCTTGGGGGCAGGTGCGTCTTGGCCTCGGGAGTCTGCCCGGGGCCTTCAGAACCTCAGCTCCTCTGTCTCCCAGAAACGTGCATTTCCCGAAATGTCTCCCCCAGCTCCCCAGTTGGGAATGACTCCAGTTTCCCGGAGCCTCCTCTCTCGGGTGGAAGCCACAGGGGAGCTGACACCCTCTCAGTTCCCCAGGAGGGGTCGGGCCCAACGGCAGCATCTCGGGGCCCAGACCGCGAAGCCCACCTGGCGCGATGGCCGTGCCCACGGCGCTGTAGGAGAGGGCGCCGCCACCGAGCTGTCTGTCTGTGCAGTTTCTGTAGCAGATCCTTGTGATGTGCAGCCGTCCTGACTGGATGTGCATTTGGTAGCAAAGCTGTTTTCTTTCTTTTACCTGTCCTGGGTTGGGAGTATTGGGGCTGTTAGGTCCGGAGCCGAGAGGGAGACACACGAAGCCTCATGTGTAGCAAAATGTTTATTTATTTTGAGCATCTGGGCGCGGATGGGTGGAGGCCGGAAAAGGCATCCACTAGAGAAAAGGGGAGCGCCTTGGGTTTTATAGAGGGTTTTTCTGGGAGGAGTAAATACTTTTCAAACAACCCCAAAGGATAAGGAAAGTAAGTTCCCCTCTTGCCTTCCATTCCTTTATCTCCGTAGGGAACATCGGGGAGGGATAAGCGTCCTCCTCATCAGGAGGCATAAGGAAAGTGAGTTCCCCTCTTGCATTTCATTCCTGTATCTCCCCAGGGGTCTGGCAGAGGCTACGTGCCTAATGCACCCCAGGAAGCGGAGAGGAGTGGGTTTTATAGGAGGTTTGGATGGAAGTTTGGGGAGGGTGAATTCTTTAAGCCTAACAGGGCCCCAGGACATACCCCCCCAAAGCACGGCTGTGGGAGACCAGAATATGCCGCGCACAGCTCTCCTCTTCCGGCCAAGGATGACCTTGGGCTGGTTATTTAGAGAAACTGCGGACACAGAGTAGCTGTGCAGACCTGCCCTTTCGTAAGATAAATTTGCGTCTGTAAAGGAAATTCTCATCAGGAAAGGAGTTGGTACGGAAAGAGCTGCTCATTAGCAGCTTTTAACACCCGCAGACTTTATCCGCATGACAAGGCCACCTACACGCCCGGGGCAGCCCCCTCCCTCGCCGATCCTTTGGCCTCCATCCCCCCACCCTTCTTTGAGTTTCTTGTTTTTGTGGGATTCTCCTGCATGCATTTGGAATTAGGATGGTTTTCACCTGTCAAATCTATTTTATGCCAATTTAATTTGTAGACCAGCCACAGAGCCTGCGGGGGCGGAAGGGCGTGCAGGGTCCCTCCCCTGCAGCTAGAGAGCTCGTTGCAGTCGCCTGTGCCTGTGCTCAGCCCTGGCGCCAGGCTGCTCCTCGCCGTGCTGGGCCCCGACTTGCCTCGCACTGGGAGGTCCCACCACTGCAGCAGGAGCCCCAGTGCCAGACTGGGGATTCTGTCCCCACCTCTAAATCTCAGGCAGAGGGAAACGGGGTATCCACTGCCTTGCACTCGACCTTACGCCCTGGGGCTGGCCACCCCTAGCCACCCAGGATGCTGACCCGAAACCTAGAACTTGGGGGCTTGGCTCTACCCCGTCCACTCTGGAAACGCTACCAGGTTGGCGCAGTGGCAGTGTGTGGCCAATGAAGTTTCTCCGAGGTGCAATTATTGCTGATTGGAAACAGCTATGTTTCCCAACGCCTACGTTTCCCAACTCCTACGTGAGCTGAGGTCTCTGTCCCCGCGCCCTGGGTTCGCTGAGGACCAGAAAGACCCCTGGTTTAGGAAAGAGAGTGGCCCCCCATGGGGGGGATGCTAGGAGGGTCTCAGTTCTTCCAGCCACACCTGGGGTGCTGGCCTTTTCCTGCCAAGAACAAGGTCAACTTCCTGCAAGGCTTCGGAGGCATTTGCAACTCTTTGGATCTTAAGGTATTTAGATGTCCCCCAAATGGCTTTGCTTCCTCCTCTGGGCTCTGACTCTGATGGTGACCCATAAATTATGCTAATAACAGAGGTTTGCCCCCCACCCAGGGAGGGAGTCCGGGGAGGGAGGCTGTTCCCGCTGGTGTGCAGGAGGCTGAGACCCGCCCTGAAACTGTGAATCCGACGGGAAGGGAAAGTGGAATCAGTCCGGCAGCCACAGCTCGGTGCCTTGGCACAGGGGGAGCGTCACTGGGGCATTCGGTTTTCCTGCCTGTCTGGTTACTCAGTCATTTCAAGGATCACCCGAGGCCAGAGAGAATGGAGCCTTGTTCCCTCTTCATCACCAGCACAAAAGAAACAGTTGTCACCGTTGGCAAAATAACAATGAGAACATTATGATTTCATTTCTCGCGAATGATCAACATAATTGCCATGGTCTTCCAGCTTTAAAACGATTTTGACTCTGCGGAAAAAGTTAAGATTAGGAAAAAGGAGAGCTTTCCTTATTTTCAGTCTGTTAAGAGACAAAACTAAAACAAATTCACTGTAAAGGTCTAATGACTTTAATTTGGAATTCTAGAATCGGGCAACACCCCATTCTATAAAACAGAGTGCTCCAGCGAGCTGAGCACAGCAGGCTGGTTTTGCCGGCAGAAGGGCTGAGGCGAGCAGAGGCGGAGAACGAAGGCGGCTGGTCCTTTCCAAGGGACTTTCCTGGTAAAGGCGGAAGCAGCCGGGACGGCCTTAGCATGCAGCGGCTGACACTGGCGTGTTTGGGGTTTGGCTGTTATCTCCTTCCTGATTTTTGGACGTTCTGATAAACAACTTAGTTTTGGCTTGGTGACCTCGGACTTTGGCATGAGTGACTCCATTTTGGTTTGGTCTGTTGGGCCTGGTGCAGGAGCTCGGTCCAAACAGCCTCTTCAACAGACCTTAAAGTATGGCCGCCCTAAATTGGAATTCTTAATGTCTTTAATTTAAAAAAAATAATAATTTTATTTATTTGAGACAGAGTCTCTCTCTGTCACCCCAGGTAGAGCGCAGTGGCGTCAGCCTAGCTCACGGCAACCTCAAACTCCTGGGCTCAAGCGATCCTCCTGCCTCAGCCTCCAGAGTAGCCGGGACTACAGGTGTGGCCACCACACCCCGGCTAATTTTTCTATTTTTTGTAGAGGTGGGGTTTCACTCTTGCTCAGTCTGGTTTCAAACTCCCGGGCTCCCAGAGCGCTGGGATTACAGGCGTGAGCCGCTGCGTCTGGCTCTGGAATTCTTAGTTGTTCAACAACGTCCATTTCCCTGATACAATTTCTGATAAGTCTTCAGTAAGCTTCATCTGTTATGCCGGATGTAATTAGAAGAACTGCTGTGCGGGTCGCGCGTGCACTGAGGGGCGCAGACGCACCCCACGCATGCCATGTAGCAGGCAGGCTCTGTGCCTTGGCAAGTGCACGACATGCCCGTCCAGCCTACAGGGCACGATAAACAAACCTGCCACTGTGCGTTTGTCCCCTGCGTGGGAGTCCCTGTTGGCAGGTGTTCTGAGCCCTGCGCGGGCTCATGCAACCCCAGCTAGAGAAGCTTGTCCCTTAACTATCTCTAGACGATTGGAAGTTGTCTGCTTAGGCTTCTTCTCTGTGCCCACCCCAGTCTGAGCATCTGGGGCCAGAGAATGGATGGGCCTGTCCTCACCGGAGACGACAGGGCAGAGGCTGTGAGGGAAGGTCCACAGTTCCCCGAGTCAGACAGTGGATGGGAGGTGAGAGTGAAGGAGGACAAAAAGGGAACCCGGAGGGCACGGCGGTTCCCACCTGTCACCCCAGCACTGCGGGAGGGCGCGGCAGTTCCCACCTGTCACCCCAGCACTGCGGGAGGGCGCGGCGGTTCCCACCTGTCACCCCAGCACTGCGGGAGGGTGAGGCAGGAGGATCTGTGAACTAAAATAAAATCTTAAGGTTTCCCCCACCTGGCTGCCTGAATGGACCCCCTCCTGACCAAGGAGATGCCCTAAAACTGAGTCAGGGCCATGAGGAGGGAGGTCAGACCTGCCTGGCCGTGCACCCCCCTTCTTGGAGACGGCCAAGAGTCACCATTGATGACTCAATGACAGGCCTAAGTCTGTGCAGGACAGACCTGCAGGTCCTCAGTTCACACAACAAACATATGCCCAGTGGCTTGTCTCTGATCTGCAGACTTGTTATCTAAAAACATTCCAGCCTTCAGACAAAAGCTTCATTTTTAACCAATTACAAGTCAAAGGATCTTTAAACCCACTCTAGCCTGTAAGCCCCCACTTGGAGAGGTGCCACCTTTTCAGGCCGACCAATGCATAAATTCCACGTATTGATTTGACTTTATCTGCAACCCCTGTCTCCCTGAAATCTGTAAAACCAAACTGTATCCCAGCCACACCCAGTCCACTGCTCAAGGCTTCTTGGACTTGGCTCTGGGTCATGGTCCTCAAATTTGACTCAGAATAAACCTCTTTCAAATATTTTACAGAGTTTGGCTTCTTTTCCCTTGACAGATCACTTGAGGCCAAGAGTATGAGACTGGCCTGAGAAACATAGTGAGACCCCATCTCTACAAGAAAATAGAAAAATTAGCCGGGTGTGGTAGCTCACCCCTGCCCCAGCTGCTCAGGAGGCCGAGGCAGGAGGATCACTTGAGTCCAGTAGTTGGAGGCTGTAGTGAGCTGTGATGATGCCACTGCACTCCAGCCTTGGTGACAGAGCGAGACTTTGTCTCAAACGAAAAACAAAAACCCCTAAGCAGCCCTGGCAGGAGGCTCTCCAGGGATGGCTACGTGCTCTGTCTGGCGGCTGGCTCTGGCTTTTCTCCTGTACTAGGGAGACTCTGGCGCTGGGCAAGGAGAAAGAGCCCCTGCCCTGCATTCCCGGGGCACACGGGACCCCCTCGTGTGGGCAGCCTGGACTGATGCCCTCAAACCTTTGTCCAGTCCCAGCTCCAGGCCCCCGGGCCCATCAGCGTCCCAGGCAGGCTGCCCCTCAGACAGTCAAAGCCCTGTCGCCCGAGTCGACCAGGGTCCAGAACCCACAGCTCTTGCTTTCTTGGGCCCACACGTCTCGTACCTCCCGGGACTGCGCTGAGTACTCTGAGCCCTTGGTTCTCCTCTGAAAACTCACCAGCCTGTCTGGCGTGTCCAAGCTGAGCTAAGCCACTGCCAGGAATACGTCTGTGCGCCCCTCACTCATTCGTTTGTGCCATAAACATTCACGGGGCATCTGCTGTGTGTCCCAGACAGTGGTGGGCACTGAGCACTGGTCCCCAGCATCGGAACCCCCAGTACGGCGCAGCCGAGGCAACACAGCACACGCGCGGCGTGGCCCCAATCCGCGCACGCGGAAACAAGCCACAGACCCGAGGGTGGGACGTTGCACAGGCCTACTAGTCTGGACGCCGGGAAAGTCGGTGTGTTGTGGGACAAGGGAGGTGGGGCATTGGGGACTGTTCTAGAACAAAAAGGAAGAAACACAACCAAATGCACCACAGGACACTTGACTAGATCCTGTACACAAAAACACAGTAAAAGACTTTTTTTTAATTTTTATTTATTTATTTTTTTTTGAGACAGAGTCTTGCTCTGTTGCCTGGGGCGAGTGCCATGGCGTCAGCCTAGCTCACAGCAACCTCAAACTCCTGGGCTCGAGCAATCCTACTATCTCAGCCTCCCGAGTAGCTGGGACTACAGGCATGCGCCACCGTGCCCGGCTAATTTTTTTTTTCTATATATATTTTTAGCTGTCCAATTAATTTCTTTCTATTTTTGGTAGAGACGGGGTCTCGCTCTTGCTCAGGCTGGTCTCGAACTCCTGAGCTCAGGACGATCCGCCCGCCTCGGCCTCCCAGAGTGCTAGGATTACAGGCGTGAGCCACCGCGCCCGGCCAGTAAAAGACATTTTTGTGACAGCTGGAGACATTTACATGCAGACTGCATGTTAGCTTGTGTTATTGAAGAAATGTTTGATAGGAGCCTCTAAAGACAAAATTGTGCAAATTTAGTTATAGATCCAACTGGCTTTTGTTCGTGACTCAGGAATGGGGTGGCCCCCACTCTGCAAAATGGAGTGAGAGCTCCCGGCACGGGCGGGACGGGGTTTCCCACGGTGGGAGCAGGAGGGAAAAGGCTGGTGGCTCGCGGCAGGTCACCTCAGGTCACTGTTCCGCAGGGGTCAAGCCAAGAGGTCGACAGGCGCACGGAGTCTGCTGTTTGCAGGAAAAACGGGTATCTCCACACAGGGAGATACAAAGCTTGGTAAGTGCCGGCTGAATGAGGAAATGCCCAGCTTTCTTTTCTGTCCAGCGTCTTACCGAGGCGGCAGTGGTCCCTGCTACGCTCTGAGTGTCGCTGTGCTGCCCGGGGACACAAGAATGACAAAGACACAGTGAAGAAGTCTGGGGGCAAAGCCAAAAAGAAGGAGGCTTCCGAAGGCAGAGCTTGGGGCAAGCTCAGTGACCTCGCCTTGTCTGACAAAGCCACGAATGATGACCTCTGCGGAACGTTCTCAGCGTTACTCGTAGACCCGCTGTAGTCTCTGATCTGCAGAAGATTCCTGGTTTTCTGGGCAGGGCAGCAGATCCTTAGTAAAGGGCTCATGGAACTGCTGTCCAAGTCCGGAGTTGAGCAATTTAACCTGGAAACACCAGGGGTGGGGTGCCCCGCTGCTGGAGGAGGTGCGAGAACAGCTCCAACCAGCTGCACATTTGCAAAGCCAAAGGTTTATTAAATAAATTTAAAACACGAATGCTCCGATGACCGAAAGGAAAGAGCCACGTTCGCCGCACCCCGGCCTACCTCGGCGCGCCATCGGCGTTTCAGAGGCACGCAGAGGCTTTTACTGGCGGGACTGTTAGCACTCTGGGAGCAAAGCGCGTGGCTCCGGTTTCCTCTCAGATGTCTTCACAAGGGCGAGTCTGCTCTTGGCTTGGACACCTCCCGTGGTAGGGGTCTCACTGTTCCGCAGGGCAGCCCGTTCCACTTTGAGACACATCGTTGCAATTTATTACAAATGCGCGACCTCCTCCCAAGAGGCCCCCCACGTCTGGCCGCCCTGACGAACCTCTGGGGCGAGAGCAGGGAACTGGGGCTGCTGGTGCCGGCAGTTCTGACGGGGACCGGGTGTCTAGCGAGAGGGGCCGGCACAGGCTGGGGTGGAGCTTCGTCCTGGAGCAGGGCTCAGCCTCACCGTGGGGCTGGGAACGGTCGACCTCCTGCACCGCCACACCTGGCGTTTTCATTTTCATAACTGTATTCTTTGAAGAACAAAAAAGCACTTTTTGAAGTGTTTAATTTTTATGAGATACAATTTATAAATTTTTTTGTTTCATGGGGAATGCTTTTTGTGTCCTTTACAAAAAAATCTGTCTCAGAAAATCTTAGATTTTTTTTCTCCTATATTTTCTTCTAGAAGTTTGATAGTTTCAGATTTACATTTGAGTTCGTGATATCTATTTTTCTGTTTTCTTTTTGAGACAAAGTCTCACTTTGTTGCCTGGGCTAGAGTGAGTGCCATGGCGTCAGCCTCACTCACAGCAACCTCAAACTCCTGGGCTCAAGCAATCCTCCTGCCTCAGCCTCCCGAGTAGCTGGGGCTTCAGGCCTGAGCCACCAGGCCAGGCTAATTTTTTGTTTCTGTTTTTAGTTGACTGGCTAATTTTTTTTTGTTTCTATTTTTAGTAGAGACGGGGTCTCGTTCTTGCTCAGGCTGGTCTCGAACTCCCAACTTCAAGTCATGTTCCCGCCTCAGCCTCCCAGAGTGTGAGGATTATGGGCGTGAGCCACTGCACCTGGCCTGTGATCTCTTTTGAGTTCATTTTTGTGTATGGTGTGAGGTAGGGGTATTATTTTAAAAAATAGGTATCTAGTTGTTCCAACATTTTGTTAAAAAGTCTATTCTCTTCCCATGATTTACCCAGGCACCTTTGTTGAAAATTCCCACTACTACAAATTGACATAATTCAGCTGTGCTTAATATGTAGTCATACTATGTCTTAGTCTGTTTTCTGTTGCTTATAACAGAATACCTGAAACTGAGTAATTTATAAAGAAAAAGAATTTATTTCTTACAGTCTGGAAGCTGGGAAGTCCAAGGTTGAGGGGTTCATCTGGTGAGAGCCTTCTTGCCACTGGGGACCGTGCAGAGTCCAGGGTGGTGAGGGGCTGTGGGCATGAAGGTGCCAGCTCAGGTCTCTCTGCCTCTGCTTACGAGGCCACGTTCCCCTGCCGAGCGCACCCACTGATTCATTAACTCACCGATCTATGAATCCGTAAGTGGATTAATCCATTTACGAAGGCAGAGCCCTGATGCCCTAATCGCTCCTCACAGGCACCATCTCTCAGTGCTGCCACATGGGCACTAAGTCTCCGCGTGAGTTTTGGAGGGGACATTCAAACCACAGCACACTATGTAACACTCTCCACGGTCGATGGTGCTGAACCCAGAGAAATCACTTGGGAACGGCAAACATGGATGCGGTTAGTTTATATTAATGGATGACGTGTGATTTATGTGTGAATTGTATGCACGGGAGTGGAACATGGCCCCGGAGTCAGAAAAGCCCGGGTTCTGGTTTCTAGTTCAGAGCACCCATGAGCGTGCTACGTATTCTCAGCCTCTGCTCTTAATGCCGTAAAGGAGGCGCAGCAGCAACCGCCTGCAGAGTTGCTGCGAGGGTCGGGATGCGTGTGGGGCTCAGCACAGACCCTGGCAGGAGGCACGTGCTCAGGGTCGCTGTTAAGCGTTTTCATTTGTGGCTTGCCTTCCCTGTTGACTCCAGACAGCCCGCGGGCAAGCACTCTGCCCCCCAGCCCCCCCACGTCGGCTCACTGCACTGTCTGCTGGGATTCCAGGCGTGAGCCACCGTGCCTGGACTAAAGGTACTTTCAAAGCACAAGCTAAAGATCAGTTTTGTTTCCAGAGGTTTTTGTTAAAATGCCTTCCCTATTTTTGTTGTTCTTGTTAATTTCTAATGAAATATTCCCAGCACTCTGGGAGGTCAAGCTGGGAGGATCACTTGAGCTCTGGAGTTCGAGACCAGCCTGAGCAAGAGCGAGACCCATCTCTACTATAAATAGAAAAAATAGCTGGGCACGTGCTGGTGTATGCCTGGAGTCCCAGCCCTGGGGAGGCTGAGGCAGGAGGATCGCTTGAGCCCAGGAGTTTGAGGCTGCAGTGAGCTGTGATGATGCCACTGCACTCTAGCCAGGGTGACAGACTAAGGCTCTATCTCAAAAGAAAAGAAAAGAAAAGAAAAGAAATATTCCCTACCCTTTCAGAAACATGATCTTTGACCAAATCATGGTTTTCATAGGAAGTAATACATCTTTGAGCTCTAGTCTTGGCTAAGGGCTTTTTATCTTGTCAATTAAATGTCAATTAAAGCTCAGTTGATTATGACAAAAATTAATTCCATATTTCATACGTTTTCCAAATTGGCATTCATTGTGATTTCAATAATCATCCACGGTAATAATAATGGCAGTAAGTACATGAGGGCTGCCATTGAAGAGTTTGAGTTGTTTTTTAAAAATTCCATTTCTATTAAATCAATTGGAATTTAAATGAAAATTGTAATTCATTTGAAAGCAGTAAATATTTAATTAAACCTGATCTGAAGCACTAACAAAGACATGGCATCCAGTATATTTCTAGTGAGAATGAAGGTTAGTAAGGTCAACTCTCTCCAAAGTGTGGCCTTGTTGTTGGTTCCAGCTGCACGCTTCTCTAGAACCGTAACTGGTACTTGTCCATAACTACCCTGAGGAATCTGGGAGAAAGGCACACTATTTAAGATATGGTTTCATTTTTTAAATTCTCCTTTTTTTAAAAAAATACGCATGCAGACTTTGAATGGTGTGTATTAACAGCAAAGCCTCCTGCTGCCCGGCCCTGCAGTCCCTCTCTCCAGGAGTCCAAATATATTTTTTATATAAAAATAAACTCATTCTATACATTAAAAAAAATAGAGACGGGGTATTGCTATGTTGCTCATGCTGGATTCAAACTCCTGGGCTCAAGCTCAAGCCATCCTCTCGCCTCAGTCTCTGCAGCAGCTGGGACTACAGGGGTATGCCACCTTGCCCAGTGACACACTGCATTTCGTTCTGAGCTAAACAATAGATACTTAAGCTCTTTCTTTGTCATTACATATGGATTTACCTCTCCTTTTATTTATTTATTTATTTTTATTTTTTAAAAATCATTTATTTATTTGTTTGAGATAGGGTCTCACTCTGTTGCCCAGGCTGGAGTGCCGTGGAGTCATCCTAGCTCACGGCAACCTCAAACTGCTGGGCTCGAGTGATTCTCCCACCTCAGCCTCCTGAGTACCTTGGAACTACAGGCGTGTGCCACTGTGCCCAGCCAATTTTTTTAGAGATGGGTCTTGTTATGTTGCCCAGGCTGGTCTTGAACTCCTGGCTTCAAGCAATCCTCCCACTTCGGCCTCCTATAGTGCTGGGATTACAGGTGTGAGCCCCCGAACTGGGCCAGCATTTCTAATATAAGCTATGGGCAGTTTGTTGTGAAGACAGGAAACCTAAAAGGTAGAACACATGTGTAGGAGTCTTCAAAGGTGATGAAATCTTGGGTGTTCTAGGAGATGTTTTATTTACATATATTCCTCTGAGGATCCGAAGGCAGGGTTTCATTAAAGAAACATTTATTAAATATTTACATGAAATATCTCATTTCTCATATATTACCCCGTGCTTTCATGACACTTTTTTTTTTTTTTTTTTGAGACAGGGTCTTGTTCTGTTCCCTGGGCTAGAGTACAGTGTTGTCATCGTAGCTCACTGCAGCCTCCAACTCCTGTGCTGGGCTCGAGTGATCCTCCTGCCTCAGCCTCCCAAGTAACTGGGACTACAGGTGCGCTGCACCCTGCCTGGTTGATTTTTCTATTTTTTGTAGAGAAAGGGTCTCAAACTCCTGACCT
>RJWJ010039466.1:0-14450 GCA_004363605.1 Indri indri | reverse complement strand
TGTTAAAAATGGTATTCATAATTTCTGGCCTCAAAGTACTTTAAACTTATTTCACATGTAAAATGTACTCAAAATTGACATGCATAAACATAAGGTATAACGTAGGCAACAAAATGAATAGCATAAAGAAGGTGTATTGTAGAAATTCAGAAAATTAAACAGTGAGGACTGGAAAAAAACAAGGAGAATATGATAGAATTATTGATGAGAGGCTCAAGATAGAGTAGTAAGGGAAAATAAATAAATAGAAACACACCAAAACTTGTTTAATGTATACTCTACTAAACACCAAACATGCTTTATAGTGAAAGGCGCTGAGTGAAATTGAGTAGTTATGATATAGATTTTATTGTATTTCAGACTTGTACTCAAAATATACATTTCATGAAATCACTTTATAAAAAGCATCCATCAAAAATCCAAATAATTACTCTACTCCTACTTTTCTCCCTATATCCACAATAAAAAGAAAAGAAAAATTATTGGTCATTAACAGTTTCTCTATCAGTGTCTAATTGCCTTAAGAACACTAAGATTTGCTGGAGTAACAAACATATCACCCATATCAAGATTTGACTTTAAAGAGTGTTTTAGTCTCTCTGAAAAGTGAAATGTCTTCCTGACTTCCATCAACACGTCATTCCTTGCTTGGAACCCAGAGAATGCATGTATCAAGGCTTGCTCTTTTCTTACTTTAATTTTCCATGATGATGAATGACTAGGGATCAAAGTCTATATTAGTCTTGCCTAATCAATTTTGTAAAACTGCTTAGGACAACATCCTGTCATTTCCATTTTGGCCAGCAAAGCAAAGTAGAGGGGAAAGAACAAGCAGGCCATTGACAAAAGAAAATGTGATTTTTTCAAAGATGGGAAGAAATCTGTTCAAATGGGACCCTTTTACTCTTCCAATATGTTTTATAATATATTTAATATTATAAGGATTTAATAATCCTTTGACACTTGTTATCTTCTGGACTCTGAAACTGTAAGCTTCTTTTATTAATTATTTGAAAGATCACTCTGTTACCACTGGAAGAACTTAAATGTATAAAATTTATTTTAGGTATAAAAAGCTGGATGTTTTGGAATTCTTAGTGCTGTGTATGCCATTTAAGTTAACAGAATGTAAAGATATTGTTCAAAACCCCAAAAGGTATTTGAATATTTATACTGCTTAGAATTTATTGGTCTTCCCTGATCTAAGTATTTTCTATCTTTCAAGAAACTGGTATATGTTCAGCTATTCTTTCTTCCATCTTAACTTCTTTTTCATTCTATTATGTCTTCTTGGCACTCTGATTAGATTCATGTTAGGCTTTTCTCATTCTGTCCTCTACAACTCTTGACTATCTTACGTTTACTGTCTCTGTCTCTCTTTGAGCTATACTATAGAAAAAAAGAAAAAGAAAGCAGATAGTGGTTTTTTTTAGATCTATTTTCCATATTTCCAATTTTCCTTGTAGTAGTGTCTAATCTTCTTATTAATGCTTCTATTGAGTTTTGTTTTGAAATATTGTATTTATTTATCTAAATTCCATTTACTCCAAATCTAGTTAACAATATATAATCATATAGAGTCTCTTGCTTCTTTCTCTTATTTTCAAACATCTTTTTGTTTAAATATATAAAAATAATTATTTTATATTTTATGTCTGATAATTATAATATCTGAAGTATTTGTAAGTTTAATTGTACTATTTTTTGTTTATACTATTTTTAACTTATAGTGCTTTGATACATATATTTTTTCTATTGTGAGTTGCTTATTTTTTATTTTTATTTTTTGGAAATTTATTGGTGGGAATTCTTGAGCCCTCAATAAAATTTGTATTCTGCCACAAATGAATTACAATTGCTTATAGTTATTAAAGTGGGGTGTATAGTGGAGTCATTTCCAGCTAAGGAACATTTAAAATTAAATTGGTTACTTGAGGTTTTTCAGACCACACAAGAAAAGTAAAATAATATCACAAATCTGTATGAAGGCTAACTTGTGATTATTATCAAGGGATACACACACACACACACACACACACACACATTTCCTTTTCCATCTACCCAATGCCATGGTCAAGACAGGCAAGTTTTCTTAGTGTCTCCTTTTGTGCAGTTGAGGAGCCCTTTGGGTTCCTAATTTTATGGAGTGGTCTGCTTTTAGTGGTCAAGGAGACCCTCTACCTTGAATCAGCTTTCACTTCATCTCTTGCTCCTGTGCTTTAGGCAGCTATCAAGCAAGGCTGAAATATTTGGTGTTCAAATAAGCTTAGATACTCAGTTACCTCCTTCATTTCTGTCCTTCAGTTCATTTCAGGGAAAAAAAAAAGAGTTTTAAAAATTTTACATAATATTTTAGAGTCCTGTCTCTTTAATTCAGGAGGATCATTTGGTTACCTTGTAGAGAAATGGGGTTACATTTGACAACCTGATAATCTGACTTTTTCTGAGAGTAAATATAGATCTAGGCTACATACAAAGTTGCCTTCTCGATTTGGCAATTAGAAAGAAATTCCTCGGTGCTGGTATCAGAGGCCACCAACTGGTTAATCAAGGTAGTCCCAGAGATCTGAAACTTGTGCTCATAAAACCTGCTCCTGATCACCAGCCTCATTTACTCCAGAAAGGGACATAGTTCTCTTCTTCTCATATAATTTTCAAATCACCTTGGTTGTGATTTCTTCCTGCATGAGTTCATTTGCTATAAAAATTAACTTAATTTTCACCTTTTACAGAAAATGGGAAGATCAGGGATATTTAGGCCATGACTTTGCCTCTGCGAATTGTGCTGCTATAAACATTCTGGTGCAGGTGTCTTTTCTATAGAATGACTTCTTTTCCTTTGGGTAAACATTAATACCCAGTAGCGGGATTGCTAGATCAAATGGTAGTTTTACTTTTAGCTCTTTGAGATATCTGCATATTACTTTCCACAGAGGTTGCACTAGTTTGCAGTCCCACCAGCAGTGTATGAGTGTTCCTATCTCTCCGCAAGTCAACATTTGTTGTTTTGGAACTTTTTGATAAAAGCCGTTCTCACTGGAGTTAAGTGATATCTCTCACTGTGGTTTTGATTTGCATTTCCCTGATGATTAGAGATGTTGAGAATTTTCTATTTGTTTTGCTTTCTCTGGTATTAATATTTTGGGTTAAAAACAAATGGCTACTATTGTTATGTGTTCATTGGGTAAAACAAACAACAAAAACTATCTTGAAGAAGGCTACCCATCTTTACAATCATCTTTAGACTCAGATTCTGAATAAGAATGAAAATTGACCAAATTTCCGGATGTACTTGCTAATGGTGGTAGTGAGGGTGTGCTTGCAAAGGAAAGATTCAATTGCTCTTTGAACTGCTGGGCAGCAGCAGGGCCTGTAGGGGTGGGAAGCCTTGGTTGCTGAACGCTGTGAGGGGAGCAAATAGACATTTGCGTGTGAGTTGCCTGGGTGCTGGGAGGCATCCGAATGAATATGATGAGATGTTCAACCCCATTGTGTTTATACGAATACACATTACCATTTCCCACAAGGAAGCTGATAACAGCACCATGATGCTTTGCTATAAAATCAACTAAACATTCTTCTGCATGTTTTACTCCCTTTAAAATGGCTCAGGAACAGGCATAGGATGTGCCATTGTCCCTCTGTAACATTCTCTTTCCCCAAATGAAAACCCATTGGCACACACCACAGGGGTGTTTCACAGCAAAATGCTTGGCATAGACAACTGGAGCAAATGAGGGATTTTCCTTAAAACCCAGCAGGTTCGAGGGTTGTGTGTTGTAAGGCTCGGGTGTCTTTCATTGTTTTTTTTTCTCCCTGTATGTCTATGTTAAAGCATACAGGAACAGAGAAAGAGCAAGGGGATTTAATTATGCATAAATAGAAAACAATGAAGAATCCTTAGGAGAGTAATTAGTTATAGATATGTGCATCCTTGTAGATGCATTTTATTTGCCTAGGAATATAAATGTTCAGAAAGGCACATGTTTGGGACATGTGCAAAGCCTTTTGGTAGCAGATACACACTCAGAGGTTAGCACAGTATTTTTCAGATACCTTGTGTTAGCATTAAATTCATTTGAAAAAATGAATGAAAAGGTGCTCCACTCAATAACAACAACAATAATAATATCGGATATTTTTCCAGTAAATGAATTCCTTCTGTACCAGGGTAACAATGTTTAAATGTACCCCTAAAATATTTTTAAAAGAAAGAAAAGGAAGAGGAAGAAAATTAAAATCTCAGAGTTATGGCTAGAGTTGTACTCATAATGTAATTCCTCCTGGTTCTAAGAGTCCAGGGCTTGTACCTAGGGACATGTTGATGCAACTGTAAACTAAGATCATGTGACTGGGATATAAGAAGTGAAAAACTACTTTATTATGGTTGAGGTTCTGTGTAACAAATATATCTTCCCTGTATATATTTTATTAAAGAAATATCAGTACACATTGTGAACTAAAATAAAATTTTAAGGCTCATCCCCCACTGGCTGACTAAATGGACCCCCTCGTGGCCAAAGGAATATCCTAAAACTAAATTGCCTGCCAGGAGGAAGGTCAGACATGTTTTATCACGCCCCCTCCCCTCTTGGGGACATCTTGTAACCCATTAACAGGCCTAAGGGTATTGAGGACTAAACTCTGATCTTTTCCTTTTGCTCAAAATTTCTTCCTAAGGAGGCCAGATGAGTCATGCCTACAAATGATAAAATTTCAGTAAACAGGGTTTTCCTGACTTTGTTTACTTCCCAACCTGATTCTGGTATAACATCATGTGATAGATAAAAAAAACCCTCAAACATTCCTTTCAGCTGATTCCTGGTCTTTTGGACAAAACCTAACTCTTTCAGCCAATGGTCAACTAATGAATCCATAAATCCACCTATGATTTCTAAGCCTCCGCTTTGAGATGTCCTGCCTTTTTGGGCCAACCAATGTATGCCTCCCATGTATTGATTTATGGCTTTACCTGTAACCCCTGTCTCTCTGAAATGTATAAAACCAAACCGTAACCCAGCCACACCGAGTCCACTGCTCAAGACCTCTCAGGTCATGGTCCTCAAATTTGGCTCAGAGTAAATCTCTTTAAAATTATTTTACAGAGTTTGGTCTTTTTTCCGTTGACAACATTATGCTTTCTTAAGATGATGAATTCCAGTAGTCTAGACATTTCTTCACATTTCATAAGTATTCTTGATAACCTGCCCCAATATTGAATAATAACATCTCCTCTGTCAACAGTTATTGTTCAGCCCTGATCACCTAAGTCCTTTCTGTTTCCCTTCTGTTTCATTTCCTCCTGATTCGTCTTTGGTGAAATTGGAAGACAGTTAAGCTCTCAATTTTCATTTATAACTGATCATATTTTGTCATAGTTGTTCTTATCTTGAAACAGACCCTGTGACAAAGAGGTCCGGCCAGTATTTGTTCAGGGTTGAGGAAGTTCTCTTTCACCTCAGCCATAGAAAAGCAAGGCTCAGTGACATTGGTCATTAAAAGAAATTTAGGTGAAAGATTATCATGTTTCTTAAGCACTGAAAATGATTCCTTAGTGACAAGAAAGTTATTAAGGATATTACGAGAAGATACCAATGAATCAGAACTAAGAATGAGTTAGATTTAAAAGGCAAGAATAAAGGGAAGAATTAGATCAGGAGCATCTTACCTGTGTAGACAGGTCATATTGAGGAAAGTCAATGGAGAACTGGGTTTGGCAACTGAGGAAACAAGGGAGAAAAGGCTACATTTAGAACTGGAGGAACTGAGTGGAGAAAATTGTGTGGAAGGACTTTGCTTGAAGAGGGATGCAAGTGGATAATGCCACTTTACCTGAGCCCTGTGCTACCAGAAAACATTGACACTTAAGAACACTCTTGGCCGGGCCTGGTGGCTCACGTCCATAATCCTATCACTTTGGGAGGCTCAGGTGGGAGGATTGCTTGAGGCAGGAGTTCGAGACCAGCCTAAGCAAGAATGGGAACCAATCTCTACTAAAAATAGAAAAAATTAGCCAGTTGTGGTGGTGTGCACCTGCAGTCCCAGCTACTTGAGGGGCTGAGGCAGGAGGATCACTTGAGCCCAGGAGTTTGAGGTTGCAGTGAGCTATGATGATGCTATTGCACTCTAGCCTGGGTGACAGAAGGAAACCTTGTCTCAAACAAACAAATAAAACAAAACAAAACAAAACAAAAAAGCAAGAAAGAAAGCTCTTTACTCTTTTGTTTTCATTTAACTACAAAGGACAATTCTACCTTCACATGTTTTGAGATATGGCCCATCTCCATTCTTCCACACAACCCTGGTAATACTCACGGACCGCTCCCTCACTGCCTCCCTCGGTAAGGCCCCAGGTCCCCTTTCTTTCCCTTGAAAGTTTCCTTCTTAGTGACCATTCTCCATCTCTGATATCTGAGTAAAACCATCTCCTTGATTGTCTGGTGCATTTTGTCTTTCATACATCAATAATCATTTCTTCTAAAAGTGCCAGTCGAATGTACAAAGATGTATTTCTCAGTGGTTCTCCCATCCTGGAAATGATCATTGTGCCCAAGTCTTAAAAGAGAAAGGGGAAAGGAGGAAGAGTAAATCAGGACCATTAAAATCTTCCTCTTTTCTGGTGGGAACTGCTTCTGAGGCTAACTCAAGAGACAAAACAGTGTCCCAAAACCAGGTGAATTACTTAGTTTGGGTCCTAACTCACCCCCAATTTCTAAAAAATAGATGTGAATAAGTGATATGGAGTGAGAGCAGGTTCTCAACAAGGACGATTGTACAGTCTAATGTGGGTGCCCTTCTTCCTCCAATGGGGAAATCGACTTCTGTGTCAGGTAAAGCAACAGGGATGGTGCCCAGAGTGCAGACTAGCAAGCCTGAGAGAGCCCGAGGACAGAGGTGGGAGAATAGATCAGCACAGGGTAGAAAGCTTCAGGCAACAGAAACCCACGAACACAGCACCCCAACCAAACGACCTATTTTGTTAAAACTTGAGAAGTTTTTGACAGAGAAGCAGCAGCTAGAAGGGCAATTTTCCTTCGATGGTACTTCAAGATGCCCAGGTTTTATTCCTGAGGAAGCTTATTTGCTACAGCCTTGCAGGAGCCTTCTGCCTAGGCCAGAACTCTCTCCCATACACACTCCAATTCGAAATTGTCCCATCTGCCTCAGCTTGGTCACACAGTCAGCCCTGAGGGCTGTGAGAATTTCCTGCGTGTCTCTGTGTTTTCCCTTTACAGGTCCTCCAGAGTGACCTTGAGGGGAGACCACCAGTGTAGAGGTGGATTGGTCGGAACTGGAAACTTATTCATTTTCTGGGGATGGGGGTAAACTCAGTCACTCTCCCATGACACTCAGCCACTGCTCCGACTTCAGCCCTGAGAGTAAGCTCCTTCCCGTGGTGGCTTCTCAGTGAATCACCTTGGGCGCACATTCGCTCTGTTATACTCAACAAATCAACATCGTATTCCATTTTATATTACTAATTTACTCTATTGGATTAATTTTTAAATAGGCAATATAAATGCACACAAGAAAAAATGGTAAATATGCAAAAGCACATATAGTTAATATTAAGTTTCTCTTCCTCCCCTGACCCCTGGTCCTTGTTCCACTCCTCAGAGGCAAACTCAGTTGCCAATATGTGCGTGTGTCTGTATGGGGGCAGGGCAAGAGATACATGTGTGTAGGTGTATGTATGTATATGTATATGTATATGTATATACACACACATATATATGTCTCCTGAAAGTTATTTCATTAGCCTATATTTGTATATGAAATCTATGATATATTTTGTGAGGAAACACTATACAGTATACTACACTCTCTGCTCTATGCTTTGCTTTTTAATTTAGTAACCAATGTGTTGAAAACCTTTTCAAATCTGTACATAAAAAGATACTCCATTATTTTAAATAGCTACAAAACTTTATCAGATGAGTGCACCCTAATATACCATTCGTGGGCCTATAAGTTGTTTCAGATCATTTCAAATATAAAAAATCAGTGCATGGAATTTTCTTGCTCACTCATTGCTCTTGCCTGTGTGCCTGTATATCTATAGGATAAATACCTTGATAAGTAATTTCTAAGCCAAAGAGTAAATGCATTTGTATATATGACAAGTATTGTTGAATCAACTTCTATAGGTATTATACAATTGTATAGTCCTTTTGCATTTTTTTCCTCATATCCAAATGACACACTGTGGAATCAGCTTTGTGCTCTGAGTATACACAGAGCAAAAATGTTATTTTTTGCTTAGGAAATTTGCATTTTTCTTGTAATGAATAATTAGGTTTTCTAATGGCTATGACATTTTCCCAAATAGATGGTGGTCATCTTGAATTTCGGAATCTTCCCCTGCATTACCTTCTCCCCTCCCCAGAACCTATCCCATGTTCCTGTATGTGGACTCAAAAATAGTGTTAGTGATTCATTGATCCTACACCAGGCTTTGATTAGGAATCACAAGCACATGAGCTCATTGTGCATGACTTATCCTTCCTTCTCAGTTTCCAAGTTGGCCTCATTAGATAAAGAACAGAAAATGGCTCTCATCTATCCCTCTGTGCCATTGATATTTAATGAGGAATGTTTAAGTGGAGGATAAATATAAACTCAGTTTCATGTGTCAATAGAATAAAAGAGGATGTATGCAAATGAACTTCTTGACAGGATGTAGGGCTTAGAGCTTCTTAGGACAGGAATCTTCATTTGTGAAGCATGTTTTCCCTCGGGGGAGGAAAACAAGATTTAATTCAGTTTTTTCCCCTAAATTAAATTAAATGAAATGGTCATATGGTTCCCAAGGGGAGACATACTTCAGATTCTGATAGGATGATGGGTTACTCCAAAGCAAGTAACTTTTGAATAAATTGGAACCGTCTCTGATAAGACAAGGGAGAGGGAGGGAAATTGATGTATTGGGCTAATGAGCAATATTGCTAAAAACCCGTTCCAAAGATCATGGTGTGTTCATGGCAGGTAGTTGAGTATAATGTTCCCTGAGAAGGCTGTTACCATAGTAAACATTGCTGGTATTTGTTTGAATATTTTTTCCATCAATCCTCTACACCCTCTGGGGACTAAATAACAGGTTGGGGAGAGGAATTATTTATTGTTAATCATAAATCTACTAAAATGACTCCCCCCCCCCCATCTCTTAGTCACCACTGGTTTTTATTTTACCAAATTAATTAGATTTAGTGCTGTTGAAATTTAGGTATTTTTCATTCCCTAATATGTATTGCAATTTTGCATAATATTTATAAAGAATTTATAGAATATTTAGTAAGTGACTAGTCCCAAGCTATTCATTGTATAAGCACAAGTAAAAGTAAAAGTAAAGGCAGTTTCTAGATTTAAAAAACAAAACAAAACAGAACAAAAGGGACATCACATGCACATGTGAAACAAGTGTGACCTCCATAAGGCAATAAACGAAGTAGGCAGGTTTCTCAACCGGCTCCCTGTCCTCACT
Source organism: Indri indri (assembly GCA_004363605.1). Lineage (NCBI taxonomy): Eukaryota > Metazoa > Chordata > Mammalia > Primates > Indriidae > Indri > Indri indri. The sequence continues at coordinate 4,969 of RJWJ010039466.1, read as the reverse complement.
TCTTTGCTTCCATCCTTGGTTTCCCCAATTACCCAGGCAGGATACAGTAGAGTCTCAGAGATGTGAGTCCATCTTCTACCTCCTGCTTTTACTGTGTGACCTTCAGCAAGTTAATTTACCTCTCTGAGCCTTGCCTTTCCTTTGGTGTGATTTAGAGATAAATAAGAAAATATCCCTCCCGGATCTGTTATAAAGTTTAAACATAATATATGTAAAGCAGCAAGTTTGTAGCGGGTATGCTGGAGATTTAAGACTTCAAAATCATCACCTGGAATCCCTACTCCTTCACCCTCCACAATTAACTATTTAGATCTTACATTTTCTCTGTGATTCCCATCCATGATTTTTTTGTTCCTTAGGAGCCTTATTGTCAGCACTCTAGTTAGGCTCATGCAAGTGGCCTGTGGTTCCTCATGCACTTTGTCTGCCTTATCCAGGTTGATCTTCCTCAAGTTCTGGTTTCAGAATGCCACTGCCTGGGCTCTCATTTCTACTGCACAGAGCGAAACCCCTCACTGTTAGATATTCATCATAATCATGACCTGCCAGAGATGTCTGTTTTCTTCCTGCCTACTCACTCCCCTGCACGTAGCCTTTCCTCCATCACACTGGACTTCTCACCATGTTCCCATATATTCTGTGTGCTTCTGTTGAGTCTTCTTCTATAATAAACTTTCCTTATTGTCCACTTACCGCAACCCTATCAGCCTTCAAAATCCACCATAAACACAACTTCTAACCACTCCATCCATCTTACTCACTTTCAATTTCTGTAATTTTTCTATACCCCTCTTAATTAGAATACTTAACAAATACTTCCTAAGAATCGGAGCTATTTGTTGTTATTCTTTATTTCCACATGATGTTAAATTTCACTGAAAGAGGAGAATGGATTCATTTTTTGAATTAGATTTTATTTTCCTTGGGATACCATGTGGCACGTAGATGAGAGGAAATGCTACATCAGACTCAGACTGCCTAAGTTTCCATCCTAACTCTGCATTTTATTCTCTGTGTTTAACAAGTTCATTCCCTCCAACTAAATTTCCTTAATCTCGTTCATTAATTTATTTATTCACTTATTCAAAAAAAATGAATACATAATTTATTTTAAAAATTTTAAAAAATGTATTCAAGCAACTATTGTGTGCTGAGAGTACAATGGTGAGCAGACTTCATGGTCCCGTGACATGCGCAGTTACACAGGCCCCTGAGCTCAGAGGGCCCTGCCCTTGGCTTAGTGTTCTGCTGTATTTGTCTTGAAATTTTTAAAAATTTTTGAACAAAGGGGCCCACATTTTTATTTTTTCTAGACTCTAGAAATCACTTAGCTGGTTCTGACAGTGAATAAGATAAATAGGGTCCCTGCTCTCATGGGAAGACAGAATATAAACAAGCAAATTAATGAGTGACAAAGGAAAATATCAGACAATAAGTGGTATGAATACCTAGGTGAAAACTTTAAATTTGGTGGTCAGCCAAAGCCTCTTAAGATTACATTTAAAGCTGAGATTTTAATGATAGAACTTACTATGTAAAACGCTGGAGAAGAATATTCCAGGTAGAGGAAACTAGTGCTGAGATATCAACGGCAGGGATAAAATTGAAGCATTGAAGAAATGCTGTTCTTGGGAAAGAAAGAGCACGGTAGCAAATGAAGGAGCCGAAGGATTGGTCTGGACCAGATCATTAAGGCCAGGACACAGGGTTTGCATTTTATTTTAAATGTGATAGGAAGCCATTATAGGGTTTATAGTAAGGACATTAAATTTGATTTACATTTTAAGAGATCACTCTTCTCAATTATAGCGAGGGAGAAACAGAAGCAGGCATGTCAATAAGAAGACTACTGCACATGTCTAGGCCAGCGATGGTGGTGGACTGGACCAGGATGGTGCACGAGCACCTGGGGGAAGTGTAAGTATTTAAGAAATATTTGTGAGAGAGAGTCTATGAGACTGCTAATACACTGAATGTAGGATGAGGGAAAGAGAGGGAACAAGGACAATACTTGTAATTTTGGCAGTCATGTCATTTATTGAAATAAAAAAGGTGGTAAAATTAATTTCAGTGGGAGATACTATGCATTTTGTCTCAGGTATCGATGTGGGGAAGTCAAGAGGGAAAGTGGGTATTACTACAATCATAAGACAGAGATAGCAGCACTTACCTTATGTGGTTATTATGCCTATCAAATCAGATCATATAGCCCAGGGGCAGAGCATTTGACTATAAATCAGATCGAATATGTAATAACTAAGCTGCATGCTTGCCACATAGAAATGCTCTATGCTACTTATTTGCTATTTCTGAGATGTGTAGCCAAGTGGTCATTGTAGATTGTAATTCAGAGAACTCCCTAGCTATAGAGTAGCTCTAGCAGGTCAAAAGGAATACCTGGATGGAAGGATAGAAAAGTTTTTAAATAAGAGAAGAGACCGGAGACAGAATTTAAACAAATTCTTTTATGCATTCTTTAAACACATACTTTTGACTCATCCTTCTATGGTCTCTTTGTTAGGAGTCTTTTTTTGCAATCTAGGAGCTGAAGATACAGCATGTAAAATAGTGAAAAATAAGCTGGATGTGGTGGTGTCACATGACTGTAGTCCCAGCTACTTAAGAAGCCAAGGCAGGAATATTGCTTGAAACCAAGAGTTCAAAGATACAGTGTGCTATGACCATGCCTGTGAATAGCCACTGCACTCCAGACTGGGCAACATAGCCAGACCTAGTTTCCAAAAAAAAAAAAAAAAAAAAAAGTGAAAAGTATGCAGCAAAAAGGAAAGTGCATGTTCTATGATATGAGAAAACAAGTTAGTTATAAACAGTCCTTCCCACAGTTTATAAATGAATCTGATTGAAATACCCATTGTTATTCTTCGTCAGTGAGATCCGACTTTATTCTGGAAGACACAGTGTTCTTATTGTGAATGTGAATATTGGATTTAATAGGTAACATCTCTGTTTTAAATATCCTTTTGATGTTCCACATGCATAAAGCAGTTCTATTCTCAAGTAGGGAATCCAGGCTCTAGGAAAAGCTGGTTTAATTTACCATTGGTAGAATGGCGTGGCAGGAAACAGTCACTCAGGACTGGACTGGACTTGCTACTTAGCCAACGGACATCTAAGTGACTTTTCATGTATCTCATGCTCCCTTATTTTTTCATCTTGGGATATGGAAAGTACATCTTGAAGAATTCTAAATTTCATAAATCAAACATTACAGCATGTGTAATCATACATTATAGCATTTGTTGTCTAGCATAAAGATTGCTGACCGTTATATTAAAATATTTTTAAAACTTTTTCTTTAAAATATTGTGCAAATGTTAAAGAGATGAACGTATTCCCAAGTCATAGCCTTGTTTACTACATAATATGTTAGTAATTTTAGAATATAAAGCAGTATAAGAGAACTCTCAGTGGACATGGGTGATCTGGCACTATCATTGCCACCAACTTGCTCCTAAGTCTCTTAATCGTTTAGAATGCGTAAAATGGATGCAAAACCATGTGGCCTTACTATTGCTCCTGTACCCAGATGAGAAATGCAAAAAGAAAAAGAGATACAAACAAAAAAAGAAAACAGTGGCTATGATGTAATTTGCAAACATAGAGCATCAGACAGTGGAAAAGATGATTATAAATAGCATTTTTGCTGTCCAGAGACCTTCCCAGGGTCTCCCCAAATTCATTTTCTGCTGACTGTAGTTCTTCCAAAGTATTTTCTGTGCAACACACTCACCAGGTTCCTTTGCATTGTCTTGATTCTATTGCTCTGCATAGGAAACTAAAAATACATATCTCACAGATCTGTGTTACGCTAAATGATCATTTAAATGCTCAGATCGGAACCCCTGGAATTTTCCATCTGCCTTTCGTCTGCTGGGCTGGTTCTGAAAGGGCACTGCTGAGAGCCTCCCTGCGGGTTGGCTTTGCCGGTGGGTGTGATTGAAAATCTGTAGCCAGCACTCACAGAAACGGGGTAAGGTGATAGTTAATAAAGGACAAAAATAGAGATCAAAAAGATATAAACACACATCACAGTTTGATCTCAATATCATTTTTTAAATAATACATTTGCACATTTTCAAGATCAGCCTCTCTGGGGTTTCTTGCAGGGGACAGAATATTCTTGCAAGTTGCAGGGAAGCTGATTTAGTTTTAAAGAAAAGGGTAGAGGTGGCAAATTGCCAATTACATTGGGGGCAGGAATGGGGACTGAAGGGTGGAGATGGATGGTCTTGATGTCCACGATGACAGAGAAAGGGTGAAGACACATCTTAGACCTGGGAAAAGGGAGGCACACCAAATGTAGGAGGTGAAGCAAATCACACATATGCATTGTGTTTTCGCTTACTAAAAGAGCCCCCCCAAACATGGAGATCATTATGCAGAATGTCCAAGGCAAATTAAGGAAAATAATTATTGTAGCTGATGAAGCAGAAACCCTATTAGAGCTGAATGCTACCTCACAGTACTCAGTGGTGGAGGTTCTGAAGCAAATGCATTTTTCAGCATCTTTAGTGTAGTATATTAAATTAAGTTTTTAACCACTTTTCTCCTCCCTTTTATTTTCCTTCCCACCCTCCTCCTCCTCTTTGTGTAGTCTCTCAGGCAGGTGGTGTGGAGTTGGAAGTCTGCAGAATGTTCCTACAAGAAAGGAAAGGCTGGGGAAGAAATCTATTTCCCAACTTGTTTTTCTCTAAGGTGAAATATAAATAAAAACCTAGAGGGGCAATTAATGGCGGAGGACTGGGGCTGGGAGTGACGAGGAGTGACCCGTCACTGCAGAAAATGGGGCAGAGAAGAGGCTACTGAGAAGCAGATGGAATTCTCAAGCCTGTCTGGCTTGTTTTCTGTTTTCACTTAAGGGAACTCTTGCATCCTGAAAAAAGGTTTCCTTTATCCCCTCAGCCCCATCCTCTCTGTAAAAGCGGGTCAGAGATGGGGAGAATTTCTG
>RJWJ010039465.1:0-14455 GCA_004363605.1 Indri indri | reverse complement strand
TAATAATCATGTATGTACTAAATTTCTGGATGTGTTTGGGTCCTTTTCTAAAGTTACTTTCTGTTCCATTGGTCTGCTTATCTATTTGTGTGGTATCATGTTTTGCTTATTGAAACTTTATCATATATTTTAATATCTGGTAATGCTATTCTTATCATTATAATTTTGTTTTTCCAAAGTTTTCATGGTTTTTATTTTCTATATGAATATCGAAAACAACTAGATATATAAAAAGATCAATAGTGTATTTATCAGGATTCTACTACATTTATACATTAACATAGGGAGAATTGAAATTTTTATGATATTGAATCATTTTATCTTTAAGTTATCAAATTTTAAGTCTTAATTTGTGGCTTTTGGTAACCTTTTAAAGTTTTCTTTGTATATGCCTTGTACGTGAATTGTTAAGTTTATTTCTAAAAATTTCGCCTTGATTCTATTATGATTATAGAAACATAGTATGATTATAATTATGTATGTGAATATTCTTAGGTATTATTCATATTACATACAGTAGTCCAAAATAAGACTCAACCAAAATATCCACCATAATAGGATGAAGAAATAAACTATGGTAAAGTCATATAATTGAATGGTATACAGCACTGAAAATGAATGGACAATAGCTACATATTACAACATGAATAAATAAATCTCACAATCATAATGCAGTCCAAAAGAAGCTTTATGATTCCAATTATATAGATTCAATAACAGTCAATATTAAGCTTTTGCATTTAGGGATTACTTTAAAAAGTAAAAGCAAAGAAGGGATTATCACATAATTCAGAATATTGGTTATTTTAAGAAGCAGCAAGAAAGTTGTAATTAGAAACAGATGTGCAGAGGGCTTCTGGGATGCTGGCAATGTTCCAATTGCATTCCATAAGTGTTTGTTTTTTAAAATAATTTGTTGTTTTATGCCTTTTATATATGTGAATAGAGTGGTTTACTCACAGGTACTTATAATAGAAACATTTAGCCTTACATCTGTTCTATTTTTTTTTGTTTGGGCTATTTTTTCTTTGTTTGCATTTATTTCTTTTCATTTTATGTGAAAATATGCATGGAAAATAATTAAAATTAATATTTTATTCTCTTATAGTTGCCTTTAATTTTGCCAAATATATGGTTAAACCAAACCTGTATTTCTATAATTTTTAATAGACTGTTACTTTTCATTTTTCTCCTCTATAAAGCAATAAGGAATTTGGCAAGGATTTGCCTTGCTCTGTCTTCTCAATGCTTCTTCATGTCCTAGTATTACTCATTTAATGTGGAGCTATGAGTCAGCTCCTACTCTGCATTTTTTTAAACCATAAAATCTTTATTTCAGAAGTGGTCCTGGTTGCTTGCATTCGGTGTCATAACCAGACTGAAGCAGATCTTTTTGGTGGCTTGACAACCCACCCTTTCTAAGCTGTCTTCCTTTTCTCCTACATTCTTCTATGTGTTTCCCAACATCCCTAATAAAAATACTTGCACTCAAATCCTTGCTTTGGGGTCTACTTCTGGGGAAACTCAAATCTAAACGCAGATTTAGAAAAAATTATTTGTACCTAACTATATATATTTAATTTCTTTCAATATTCACTGGGAGACTTTAAATTAAACAATCATTTAAAAACAATTTTCACATTCTTGATGCCTTGATTTTGGTTCATTTCTTAGTGAGACAGATTACATTTCAAATATTGCTCCCCCACACCCACTTCCCAAAAGAATATATGAATAGCTAACTTTTTTTGTTACCTGAGGATGTTTGAATAAATTTCTCTTTCTTTGTCAGACAGCAATTTAACTAGGGATTGAGGCCACTGCGTTTTCCCACGAATGTCCAAAAGTCATATTCTAGAATAATCTTCCATCTTTTAGGTTGACAATCATCTAAAGTCAAGATGCATTCTGTTCTTTTGTAGGCAACCTGTTTATTTATTTTACTTTATATTTTATTTTATTATTTTATTTTATTTTATTGTACTTGGATAGGTGTAGGATTTTTTTTTCTTTACCCTTAAAATAAAATGTTCCCAATGTGCATCTAAGTCTGGTTCTATTTCCATTCTTTTTCTTAATGGAACTATGTGTGGCCTTTTTCTTTTTTAATCTTAAAAATGTTTTTTACATGGACAGTGAAGTTCATGGTAATTTCTACTCTGCTACTCTCTCTTTCCCCCTTGATGCCACAATTCTTTTTGGAGAAATGGTTAATTTATATTTATTTCAATGAGAATTTGAAAGGTCTTTCAAGACAGACTGATCTGCCACAGAGCCGGGTTCATGGTGTGCGACCAGGGAGTTCCACAGGGCCCTGTGCTCAGAAGGACCCAGCATAGGGTTTAAGGCTCGGTGTCACTCTCTAGAAATTCTTAATTTTATCTTTGAATTTGTGTTTTAGAAGTGAAGTCCAACGGGATCCTGACGTACATGCCAGCAGCTTATAGCCTCAGCCCACCAGTGGTCCTGCCCCTTGCTGCCTCTCCGCCCTCTGCTCCGGGCTGCCCACTCCCACCACCCCACACAGCGACAGTGCCCCCCCCCCCCGCCAAACCCCCGCGAGCTCCCCGGAGGGAGGTGGGTTGGACCCATGCACTTTGTCCAGTTTCTTCAAACAGGGCCCTGGGAGCCTGTGAAGGTCCACAGTGGCCCCTCGAGTATCCCCATGCCTGAGAAGACAAGGCCTTCCCAGCAAAGAAAAAATACATGCAAGTGGAGAGAGAGGGGCGGCAGAAGAAAGGAAAATAGATTTTGTCCTTTTTTGTTGTTGTTGTTCAACAAGGACCACCCCCTCCCCACGAGCACACACACACAGATTTTCGTTTTGCACTGGGTCCCACAAATTACCCCACTGGCTGTGTTTGGCCATCACAGAAATTAGAACCCCGATCCTAAATCGACTCCTACAGAAAGTCCTCCCTGGATCACACCCGCTGACGGCGCCCTGCTCTGCCTGCCTCTGTACCGCGTCGTCCTACCCGCTTGACTAGTTTGCTTCTTCCTAACGCCTGTCTCTCTTGCTCCTCTGGGAGATTGTGTGCATTGGATACTTTTCTGTTCTTCCCTCCATCTTCTTTCACGTGTCTGTACACAGAAGGCACTCTCTCTTAATGAAAGAATCAAAGAGGAAAGAGGAAAGGAATAAATGATGAAGGTATAAATGAAAGAAGCAGGCAGGGTTCTCCTTCGTCATTGGGATTGTCTTTGGCATGTTATTTATTGTTTCTTAGTGTTTATGGTAGATTTTTTCAATAAGGCCAGCAAAAATTTATTTAGTATGCCTTCAAAAACACGGGAGGCTGAGGCAAGAGAATCACTCAAGCCCAGGAGTTGGAGGCTGCAGTGAGCTGTGATGACGCCACTGCACTCCAGCCCTGGCAACAGAGCAGGCACTTGTTTAAAAAAAAAAAAAAAAAAAAAAAAAAAGTGCGTCTTGGATGGAAATTAACTTTCCAGACAGTGGACTCCCTCTGCAAAAAAATGGATACATCTATTAAGATTTTGATTAAAGCTTTCCCCAGCACCGTATTCTGGTAGGACAGTGTTCTCAGGCTTTTCTGTTAAACACTTTAAGACAATAGCCTCCTACTCACTTTGTTCCTTTGAATTGGTGGCCATCCATAGTCCATAACTACACAAAGTAGTTTGTATTCCTAAATCAAAAGTATTTATCTTTGCTTTGACAAAAGATTCAATTTCTGTAGTGCCTCTAGAATTTTTTAAAGTTCCTCTTTAAAGACATCCATCCATATTTTATAGGTCCATAGCCTTACTGCATATTGATATTCGGGAAATAGCCAGTTATCTTCCAATGTGAACAATTTCTATAACCCTATGGTTCCTCCCTGAACACAGCCAATTAGCAGGCTCAATTGTCAGCACCAAACTGTCTTTAAAAACCCTGTTTCCCAAATTCTCGGGGAGGTGGATTTGAGAAATTTCTCCTGTCTCCTTGCTTAGTGCTATGTGGAATGAACTCTTTCTCTCCCATAAACTCTGTGGTTTCAGCGTGTTGGCTTTCACCTGGGCAGTGGGCAAATGAACCTGGTTGGGTGGCAACAGTTTGATAAGGAAGATCTGTGAGGCACACCCTAAAAATATTTACAAAGCCTTTCCTATGATTGAACAAGTATTCTGAGGCACCAGCTTTGATCTTGCTCAGGTTTTATCAAAAGATTGTATAGTTACACCCTCTTCTTTACCAGAAGTTATGATGTCTTTTATAACCTAGTCTCAAAATTAACCTGCTATACCTCCTGCTGTATCTAATTGGTCACACAGACCTCATATGATACAAAGTAGGGGAACTCTATAACAAGAAATAAATGCTAGGAAGTGGGGATCATTGACAATCATCTTAGAAGGTGGCTAGTTCAAGTGCTATGCTTTAAAAAATAAAATGGACCACATACAACAATTTGTACATAGTGGATGAATATATTTCTCTATATGATCTCTAAATTGATGATTAATAACATAACAAGTCATCTATGTCTGATTAGAGTTCCCTCATCTTTTTCCAACTCTGAGGGTCCCCAAAGAACTCTCTTTCGATCATCAGTAGCCAACAGCATACAGGCTTTTCCTTTGTGATTGCGTGTCTTCAGCGGACAGGGTAATTCGAACCGCTGCTATAAAAAATTGGGGCAGAAATCATATGAGTCCAGCCAAGTCATGATACCAAGACATTAACTTTGACTCCTGTGGCTGCTGTTGACCAAAACAAAAGGCAAAGTTGGGTCAGGTTTCTTTGAGCCAATGGAGAGGAAAAGTAATGCCATACTGAAATTTCTATCTTTCATCTATATTTTGCTTTCCGCTTGTAAAACGACTCAAAATAAGTTTCATGGGTCCTGCAAAGATTCAGTTGATGTTCAGGCCACAGAAATCCAGTTCTGTCAATTTACATTGGCTGTTATAATTGAAAGGAAGTCGGCAAAATGCTAGTGAACAGCATTCTAACTAATGATCCATTTTTAAAGTCCTTCCTGATCCCATTGGAATGTAATTATTTTGATGCCAGCCAAACAAAAAAGAAGTAGCGGTGATTTTTTTTAAGTTAGAAATCTAAATTTTTTAAGGGATCTAATCTTTTTAAAGCAACTGTGGAGTCTCTTTTACTTTGCCTGGGCTCTGTGTGTCTGCCTTGGCTACCATTTCCTGTGTGCGAGCTTGTGAATTTGCCTCAAAATGGAAACTGCACTACACACCCACATAATATGTAAGCACTCCATTCCCTTTTTCCCCTGAGTTTCATCAGTATAAAGCAGTTGGATGAAGCTGGCTTTCAAATGAAGGTTTGGGCTCATAGAGGAAAATGGAGGGAAATTACTGTATATAATAGCACAACGTGGGTGAAAATTTAAAATGGAATATTAAACAACACTGCTTGAAAACTACAGCCTTTATTGGCTGCTGGGAATATCTCCTAGGTTCTGATCGCTCCTGAGGTTGTCTTCTTAGAACTTTCTCTCTCCCTCACCACCTTAGCCTTCAACCCTACAATTTTCAAATATTTCTCCTGAAAAGGAGTTTCATTTTCTACCCCCTACCCAAACTGAGCTGGAATGTTCTCCTAAATAAGGACCAACTACTTCGTGCCTCCATAGCACAAAACACAGGGAGAATCTTTGAGGTTATAATTTCTCCTTCTACGTGATCACATTTTTAGGCTGAGCTCCCATCCTTACAATTCAGGGGAGAGGAAAAAGTAGCAAGGTGTAAAAACAGTATAAACTCTCTCCCTGGTTGGAGAGAGCCACTCCAAGCATATATTAATAACTTTCTTTTCTCTTTCCCAATATAAATATTATCATTGTCATGTTCATTGTAACCGTCATCTATCCTTTTGACACCCAATATTTGAAACAGGTTAACACTGTGCTGTTTCTCTGAAGCAAGAGATGGAGACCTTGCAACCCCTCATACTGGCTACTCAATCAACTTCATGTGTCCCAGGCTGTTCTAGGTGTATTTCAGCATGACCACAAGGGCATTTCATCTTAAACCAGATGTAGAAGAAACATTTTTTTTTTTAATTTCCAACTTTTACAAGGACTGATAATTTTGTATAATAAAATAAAAATGAATTACAAGAAAACAAAAAAGACATACAATTTCAATCCCCAGGGGGATTTTTTGATTATGAGACACAACAGATAAAATGGATATCAAATTGTTATATAGGTCTCTAAATGCATATTCTTCATTTCTGTACTTATCTTGATGCACATGAGTTAAAAAATGGTTCATGGGGCCAGGTGACTTTTAAGTTTGTGCCCAGCTCTGAAACTCTACCATTCGCCCGTGTAATCTTAACACTGCAGGTCCGACATGTATGAAAGTACTGCAGTGTGTTGACCATGCAAGCCCATTCTAAAGGAAATTTAGTTGTGAAACATCTTTCAAAGTCTTTACTGATCCATTCCTTACACTTATCGTGGTGCATGCGGGCTAGAGGATATTATTTCAGTTCTTAACTAAAATGATTTCTTTTCTAGAGCATGTTGGGTTTTGTTTAATTTATTCTGGGCCCTGAGGCTAGGATCCTGTCACAATTCAGCATAACTGGATTTGTTTTTGTGAAATTCTGTTACTTTTTTACTTTTTTATTTCTCAAAACTTGAATAATTTGGAAAATAATGCAGAGTATGAAAAACAGACAGGAAAGCACACAGCTACTTCTAGTTTATAGTCTCTCCCTCATAAATCAACTATTTCTAAAAACTTAAAACAAGAGAGTGTCCTCAATCTTGAGAGTTCTGGCATTTGAGGGACTGTTTCTTCTTACACGTAAATGTTTGTAACTGTTGGCAGTGGGTGGGGGTGTGGGAGGTATAAAGCAGACAACTAACATTTCTGCTCTTTAGTGGGGATTAAATTCTGCAATGAGTCTGTAGAGGCTTTTCCTGTGGTACCATCTCACCTCTGAAACTTGACCTCTTCCATGTTCTTCAATTTCCACTCGCAAATCTTCCAGTGGTAGAAGAGTCGGAGGGAAGGAAGCGAGATCTGGTTCAATAAACACTGAGTAGGAGACTTAACACATTTCAATTCTTTCTTTTTTAAAAAAATTCACTTCAAATTCAATTTAACCGTCTAGCTTAGATTTTCATCCTGAAAATGGACTTGGGGACAGGTGATTCTTAACATTTTCATAAACACCTTTTAGAGTTGCAATGATTTTATCCTACGTTAGACTTCTTTAGCTTAACTGAGAAATGTCTGTTTTTTTTTTTTTTTAAACTTCGCAAGAGACCTCTTGATGAAGCAGATCAGGTTCAAGGAAATAGCTCACTTTCCCAGGATTTTAGTTCCTACAATTCATCAGGTCTGCAGAAAAACTCAGAAATTTTTATTGTGGGTCAAGATGTAGTGAATGGACTTCAATCGTTCTTTTACTATTCTTTGCTTCTTCCCAAGTGATCCATGGGTTTCTTAAACATGGTGTTTCAAGTCAGAGCACTCTATGCCTCTGTCAGATTCAGTTCAGTTACCATTTGTTGAGCACTTACTGGGTGCTAGATGTTGTGTTAGGCACTAACACTATAAATTTGTCTAAGGTGCAGTTCCTTTCCTTGAGGATATCATAATGTTTGTTGATTTGAGTAATTCAAGTGCTTATCCATGTCTGCAAAACATACATAAGTAATTCTCAACAAAAATCTAATTTTTAGATTTATTGCTATTTTTGGCAATTTTTACTAAAGACCTTAAATACCAGAAATTAAAATCTTGATATCTCATCTAAGACAACTTTCTTGTCCCTCCTAGATTGTGTTAGGCATTCTTCATTGCACAGTCACAGCACTCTGCTCTAATATAGCACAGAATATTTGCACATCTTTGTATTTCTCTGGCTTCCTTTCTGGACCATGAGCTTCTGAAGGCAGGGCGTGTGTCTCAGCCATTATTGAGTCTGCAGAACCTAGAAGATATCCTGGCACACAGTAAGGCTCTATCAGTGTTTATTGAATGACTGGATAAACAAAGGAAGTGGGGGGAAAGCTCCATTTATTTCATCTTTAAATTGTTCATAGCTCAGCTACTATTAAAAATGGGACATTTATATATAAAGTTTGATATTCACTCAATTCCCAGGAGATCTGTGTTGATTTATTAATATGAAGAATGAAAGAGCTCTTTGAGACCACCATCTCACCCAACCTCCCTTTAACATAGGTTTCTTGGCCATAAATATATGACCTCAGCCATGTGGCTGAGACAAAATAGATACAGCATTGATATAAGGCCAGTGAACCCCTCACCCATGCCCCACCTCACCGAGGCAGTTTCCTGTTGTAATTGAGATAAAAAATATATAGAATCATACTCTCTGGCTCTGTCATATATTAGCTGCATGAACTTGGGAAAATGGCAATCATTTCAAGCCATGGTTCTTTCATCTGCAAAATGAGATAACAATAGTTACCTCATAGTGCTCTTGTGAGTAATGCTAAAAAATAAACTTAGGCACATTAGGGTTTTAAAGAGTTTATTTGAGCAGACAGTGATTCATGAATCAGGCAGCACCAGACTATAAGAGGTTCAGGGCTCCACAGAGAGGACCCAGGGGAAAGATTTTATGATCTTTGGATTATGAAAGAACATAGCAAGATGCAAGACAAAGAGAACATTTGATTGGTGGAATTGGAAACTCCCTAGTCAGAGGTTAGCTGGTAGTTTCTGAATGGTTAAGCTTGAGTTTCCTTTTGCTAGGCTATGACCAGTCACTCTCAGTTGGGTTTCAGTTTGCTTATTTAGGAACCTAAAGCACTGGAACAATCTCAGCTTAATGGTCTCTCATTAATTTTTTCTTAACATTAGTAGGAAGTTAATATTTATAAAATGCTTAGAACACAGTCTTGCACATAATAAGTATTCAATTAATGTTAGCTAGTTGTGAAAGATTTGTTTACATTTCTCTGAAAAAGTGTTTACTTTGCAATTAGTAAATGTCAAAGAGAGCACTTTCTGGAATTTGTTCTTCATTTACATATGTGTAATTGTTACTGACTGCAAATCTCTGTAGGCCATTTGTGGATTTTCGAAAGGAAATATAACTGCAAAGTTCTGTATGCTGCTTAGGGTGGCAAAGGTATGGGAGAATGTTTTTCTTTAGTAATCATAGCATTTTCAATCAATATCTGGTGATTGATTACATCTGAGTCACCACATGATTACATTGAGAATAGAGGCGGCTTGAACCTTCATAAATGGCATTATCATCAAGCAATTTCCCTCTAGTATGCCCTAAAGGCCAGATAATCTAATTTCTGATGGAGAGAGGTTCATTATTCTCTGACCTGCATTTCCTTATATTTTTTTTAGATGTGACAACTCAATTCATTTTAGGGTAAGCTAAGCAGCATGGCAAGAGCTAAATAAGGAATATTAGATACATTGGATTCTATTTATTTTTAGGATGATTTCTTTAAAATACTTTAGTGATTATTATCTGGTAAAAGACTGCAACTTCCCTAAACTCTTTGAATTCATGCCATTTAACATATAATTAATTATTTGACAGTATTGAGAAATAATACTAGCATCTAGACTCAAAGGCAGGCTAAAAATGGTAGAGGAAAATTTGTATTTGCCAAAATACATGTTACGAAATTGAGAATAAACTACTTGTTTGTCTTCAACAAGGAAGGGATCTTTTCTACTCACTATAAAAACTTAAGCTTTCGTGATTGCAGTTACTGCATTTTGTGGAAAATAATTGCTAGTTGTTTTGTCACGTTTCCTGTTGAGTTCAAATGTCCTCTCATCTAATGTTTTAAGCAAAATCAATAAATTACCATAATTGTAATAGCAATATTAAGGATTTTACAATGCCAAATAGCTGTAAGGAATATGCTTCATAGTAGAAGATTTCAACTATCATAATTCTGTTGCAACTCTCAAGGTCCTTCCTTCCATTAGCAACTTTCTTCCAAAAGAAATCTTTGTAAAAGAGAAATACATTTAAAAAAAACACCAACTTCTCAGGAATTCACAACAAATGAACCTATCATTTATTTGATGTGTGGGCACGTGTGCTTATATCTTATTTAAATTGGCTGAGTTTTCTCTGGAGCAGGTTTTACTAAAGCACCCCAACCCCCAACCACCACCACCAAGAGCTAAGTCAGAAAGTTTCTGGATGGCTCTTTCTATGTAACTTTCCATTTTTTGGATTGTTGGATGCTGGGCAGTTTCCTTTTTGTTTGCTACAGAAGCCTAGAATTTAATTTTCTTTGAAGTATTATGTGCTATTCTTTTTTTCAATTATATTGAAATACTATCCTTCTCCAATCTCTGATATGATTAATGGGATCCAGAGCCTATTCATTTGCTGTTTGTTTTTAGCTCTAAAAATGCACTGTTGCTCTCATCTCTCTTCCTAATATTTCAATGGACCATGAGACTTATTGAAGAAGAAATGCAGTGACTCATATAGCAAGTCAATAACAACATATAAAAGATTCTCAACTAGACCAGAGCATATACATTTCTGTAAGTCAGAGATCTTGGTTGTCTGTCTTGTCTCCTAAAAATTGGAAATAATTTTAACTACCCTATGTGTACTACTAAACTTGTGAATAGGTAGGTTGTTATGAGGTTCAAGGTTGATATTTTCAAAAGGATTTTTAATACTCTAAATTAAAATCACGATGAGTATTACTTCTAAGACATAATGTCATATTGATAGCCTATCTAATATAGTACTAAGGTTTAGAAATTTGCAGAGAAATTCTACAAAATCTTTCCTTTTGAATAGTGGTAGAACTATTGTAAACAATGCAATTAGTTTCTGAAATGGGTGCTGTATTAATTTTCTATTGCTGCTGTAAAAAATTACCACAAATTTAGTGGCTTAAAAAATTTATTTCTACCATTCTGTAGGTTGGAAGTCTGACACCAGTCTTTCTGGGCTAAAATCAAAGTGTCAGCAGGCTATATTTCTTTCTAGAGGATTGAGAGGAGAATCCATTTTCTTCCCTTTTGCAGCTTCTAAAGGCTGCCTGTATTTTTTTGGTTCATAGTATCCTTTCCTTATCTTAAAAGCCAACAACATTACATTTCTCCTTCTTTAATTTTAAATTAAAACCACTGTGATTTGTGTGTGTGTGTTTTCTCAAAGGTTATTCTACTCTTTCTCTTTTTAATATATATTTCCTTGTGATTATACTCTTTATTAGATGGCTATGATTCAAATTGTCATAGAATGGATGGTGGTATCTGATCTTCTTTTCTTCTGACTCCAAATCTCCCACCATGACTATCATCATATCCCATTCATCATCAGTACAGAAGACCTCATGTCATTGAGATATAAATGCATTCTGACAACTCTAAGAAATGACCTGGCACTGGATGTGAGAAAACAGAGTACTATAGTCATGACCGATGGTTGAATACTTCATATATAACCATTACACTAAGTTACTTTTCATAGGTGCATAGATCTTGGTATTCCATTCTCAGCACTTCCCCAACTCCTGATGTCCAAAAATAAATAAAGTTGCCATGAAAACCAGAGGAAGAGGGAGGCTGCCACTTTGTAAGGTCAGCCAGGTTGACCTCTAGGAAATGTCAAATCACACACCTTCCCTTGCCTACATACATCTCACGCTTTACACAGGACCTTGTTTTTCATTCTCTTACATTTCATATAATGTAGACATTATCTCTTCCCACTTCCTAGGACCTCAGGGGAGCTGAGTAAAGTATCCAAGATCTCACAGCTAAAAAGAATTAGAGTTCACTGGTTTTCAAGAAAAAATTATAAGGCATGCCAAAGGTAGGAAGATACCCAAGTCCGAAGAGACAAAGGAATTACCAAAATCAAATATGACACAGATGTTAGAATTATAAGTCAAGGAATTTAAATAACTTAACTTATTTATATATGTTTAGGGTTCGAATGGAAAAAGCAGGCAGCATGGAAGAACAGACGGATAATGTAAGCAGAGAGATGGACATTCTAGGAAAGAATCAAAAAGACATTCTAGAAAGCAAAAGCACAGTAACAGAATGATGTCTTTAATATGCTCATCAGCACACTTGACATGGCCATGGAAAAATATCAATAAGTTGAAGACAGGTCAATAGAAACTTCTCAAACTGAAATGTAAAGAAAAAATATAAAAAACAAACAAAATTTAAAAAACCCAGAACATCCAAGAACTGTGGGACAATTTCCAAAGATATGACATGCACATAATTGGAATAACAGAAGGAGAAGAAAAAGAGAATAGAGGAGAAAAAATTTTTGAAGAACATTCCAAAATTAATAACAGACCCCAAACCACAGATCCGGGAAACTCCGATAATACCAAGCAGGTTAAGTACCGTACACACATACACATACCTGCATACACACATGCACACAAACACATCTAGACATATCATTTTCCAACTTCATAAACTCAAATACAAAGAGAAATCTCGAAAGAAGTCAGGGCAGGGGGGCTGGATAAAGCATATCATCTATAGAAGAACAATGGTAAGAGTTACAGCAGACTTCTCATCACACACCAAGCTATAAGTGCAAACAAGAAGAGAAAGAATGAAAAATGTAGTGTTAAAAGAAAAAAGTCAACAACTGAGAATTCTGTATCTAGCAAAATTATCCTTCAAAAGTGACAAAGATTGCTTCTTGGCCTTTTGGCTAAGATCAAGTGTAGTATCTGTTCTTACCAGTTTAAAAGTGAACAAGAAACAAAGATTTTCTCAAACAAAAAAAGTGAATTCCTTACCTGTAGTCCTGTCCTAGTTAATGTTAAAAGAAATGTTAAAAGAAATTCTTCAGGAAGAAAGAAAATGATATAGATCAGAATCTTGGGTCTACGTAAGGGAAGGAAGAGCATCAAAGAAGGAATAAATGAAGGTAAAATGAAATCTTAATGTTTTGTTTTTTTTAACTTAATGGATCTAAAAGATATATGTTTGTTTGAAGCAATAATATTAATAGTAACAATGTACTGGCTGATTAAAGCATATGAAGTAGTGAAAAGAATGACAGCGATGGACAGCAAAGAGGAATCGGTAATATTACATAAGTGTTAGAATGGCTAAACTTCAAAATACTGACAATACCAATTGCTAGTGAAGATGCAGAGCAACAGGAACCTTCACTCATTGGTGGGAATGCAAAATGGTAAAGCTCTTTTGGAAGACAGCTTGGCAGTTTCTAAACATAGTCTTACTATACCAATAATTCCCCTCTTAGGTATTTATCCAACTGATTTGAAAATGTATGTACACACAGAAACCTTCATGTGAATGTTTATAGTAGCTTTATTTGTAATTGTCAACAACTAGAAATAACCAAGATGTCCTTCAGTTGTGGATAGGTAAGCAATCTTTGACACATCCATATAACGAAATACTTTTTGGCTATAAAAAGGAATAAACTATCAAACCACATAAGATGTAGGTGAATCTTAAATCCATATTGCTAAGTGAAAGAAGGCAGTCTAAAAAGGCTACATATTCTATAATTCCATTTATATGACAATCTGGAAAGGCAAAGTTATAGAAGTGATAAACATATCAGTGGTTACTAGGGTTGTGGGGGAAGGAAGGTTAACAGTACAAAGATTTTCTAGGACAGTGAAACTATTCTCATATGATACTGCGATGATGGATAAATGATATGCATTTGTCAAAAAAAAAAAGAAATTTACAGTACAAGGAATTGACCTTAAAGGATGCAAATAAAAAAATGCTTAGGAGGTTAGGGAATCTCATGATGGAATGCAGAATATGACAAAATCATCTGACTGTATTACAAATGCACAAAATAACATCACTAAAGTGGGTGGGAGAAAAGGTGCTGACCTATGTGACTTTGGAAATGATGGACTCTGTGAGACAAAAGGCAAAAGAAACTGTACATAAGCACTGTACTCTCATTGATAGAATTACTTTCCATGGGTGTATGGGTTTACAGTCTGAAACCACTATACATGTATACTGGAAATGAACAATAAAGCAAATGTATGGCAGATGTCGAGAAACAGGTTTTTCATTGTTGGAGCAAGAGGTTATTGATAAGCAAGGAGGCAAGAGACTAGAATGATCCATGTAGCAATGGATTAGAGTTGGAGATACTAGTATAAACTCATGCTTAGTTTAGTATAGACACAGATGGTTACATATAAGATTATTTATAAGCATGTGTGTATATTAATGCATGGCTTAACATACATACATATTTTTCTTTGCTCTGCCAGCCAAGAGGGCCTAGAAGCAATTGTTTGCTAGTAGCACCCAGACCTTGGTTTCTAATACTAGTCTCCATTGAAAGAAACCCAATCTCCTTGGAGAAATGGTTGATTCTAGAACTGTGTCAGAAAATATGAAAAAATGAGCTTTGAACATTGTAAAGTGCCAGAAAGTAAGGAAGTTCTAAAAACACAAAACCAAACAAAATGAAAACCAAAATAACATAGAAGCCAGCTGA
>RJWJ010039464.1:0-14451 GCA_004363605.1 Indri indri | reverse complement strand
CAGAACTCTATATTCCAGGCCTGTGAGTTGAATTCTCTGGATACAGCTGTTTTAGTGGATAGATTTAATGACTGTCCAGCTTTGTGCAAAAAAGAACAGGTAAACAGATCCAAGGATACTTTCTCTACTAGGCTAATGTTAAGTGAAATGTTAATTGAATAAAATTAGAACATACAATCTACTAAAATAAAAAATAGAAGTTAACAGTAAGATTTTCATTTGGGTACCCAACTAAAAGTATTTTTTTTTTTTTTTTTTTTGAGACAGCCTGCGCTAGAGTGCTGTGGCATCAGGCTAGCTCACAGCAACCTCAAACTCTTGGGCTTAAGCAATCCTTCTGCCTCAGCCTCCCAAGTAGCTGGGACTACAAGCATGCACCACCATGCCCAGCTAATTTTTTCTATTTTTAGTTGTTTGGCTAATTTCTTTCTATTTATAGTAGAGACAGGGTCTCGCTCTTGCTCAGGCTGGTCTCGAGCTCCTGAGCTCAAACAATCCACCCACCTCGGCCTCCCAGAGTGCTAGGATTACAGGCGTGAGCCACCACACCCAGCCTAAAAGTCTTGACAACAAATAAGAACTAGCTCCATGGTGCTACAATACTTACCATTCATTTAGATGAGTCACTTAAATTTTTTTTAAAAAAAGACAAATGCATTGAGTAGATAGACAATAAAAATATAGTCTGAGAAGAACAAAGAAAGTAAAATTTCATGTTACCCAAGAGTGTAGATTTTTGAAAGAAAAAAAAAAGTAAATGCAACTGAGAAGTCCAGTACAATAGTCTTTAAAATGTCCATTAGATATAGCAATGAAAGAGCCATGGAACCTTGGGAAAGCATCCTTGACAGAGTGGTGAAGGTGTCCTCTGCATTTCAAAAAAAAATGTGGACAAAAGAGGAAGTCACCAGCCTGAGCAAGAGCAAGACCCTGTCTCTACTAAAAAAGGAAAAAAGTTAGCCAGGAGTGGTGGCATGTACCTGTAGTCCCAGCTACCTGGGAGGCTGAGGGAGGAGGATCACCTGAACCCAAGAGTTTGAGGTTGCAGTGAGCTATGACGATGCCACTGACTCTACCCAGGGCAACACAGTGAGACTCTGTCTCAAAAAAAAAAAAAAAAAAAAAGGAAGCTAAAAAATAAAAAAGGGGAATCCAGAGTCTCATGGAGAAATGTTTTTAGGACAGGACAGCCATGAGCCTATTTATTTACTGCAAGAAGGGCCCAGTAGAAAGGCAGCAATAAGGATACAAGAAACAGATGGAATGACTACAGAGGAAGATCATCTTGGATTTAAGGGGATAGTTGTAGATATAAATATGTGTTCGGGTACAGGGGACCAGAGCATTTCCAATGGACTCAGTGAGGTGGAAGGCAAGGCAGCTGTTGGAACCAAGGAGCTGTGTAGGTTGACTAGACAGACTAAGGAAAATAGTGAAGATTTGGAACAGGAAAAGATGCTGACTGAGGAGAGTCCTTTGCATGTAAGAGGAAGGAAGGCAAATTGTCCATGGCTCACAAACTGGGCTTTTTCTGGGTTTGGGTAGGAGAAGGAATATGAATGACTTATTTCATCGACCCAAAATGATTCCCAATAATTGTTCACAGAATGAGATGATGGCCACAAATACTTTGTGGTTGACCTTTCACTTTAAGTTCAGATATACACACCACCTACTACCCAGCATGTTATAATAGCATCAATTATCATCATCATGAATTTGTACCTCACGCTAATCCTTGTCTCATCTCAACCACGATTATCTTTCTGTTCTCAAAAGTAGTTGGAAACATCCATGGCAATTTTGTTCCCTTTCTTCTCAACAAAGTTTTGAAATTTTTTCTATCCCTAATTTGCCCTTTGCAACTGCCTTGGCCCCTCTTAAGTTTCTGAAATAATAACCGTCCTCACAATATTAGCATATTCCATACACTAAGAATTTTTATCCATATTTGCATGTTTGATTGTCATACAGTGGACAGATAGCTAACAGTTGGAGATTCAGTCCTAGCCAAGAGATTTTTAAGCAGCAAAGATTTCCTAAATACAGCTCCAAAATTATAACTCATAAATCATGAAAGTGACAAACGTGGATGAATCAAAATTAAAAAACTATTTCACTGCAAAAGACAATGTTAAGAGAAAAAGAAGACAAGCCACAGATAGGGAAAAAATTGAAATATATGTGGCAAAGGATAAACTTTTCAACAAATCATACAGGAACAATTGGATATCTCTATGCAAAAAAAAATATTGAACTTGGAACTATACTTCATGTCATATAAAAAAATTAACTCAAAATGGATCATAGATCTAAATGTAAGGCCTAAAAACTGTAAAATTTCTAGAGGAAAAAAATCTCTGAGACCTTGGGTTAAGCAAGGCTTTCTTAAATAGAGCACCAAAAATATAATCATAAAAGAGCCAATTGATAAATTGGACTTCAAATTTAAAATTCTTACTATTAAAAGACATTGTTAAGGGAATAAAAAGACAAGTCATTAACTGGAAGGAAATTTTTGTAACGTGTATACCTGATAAAGACTTTATAACTAGAATATGTTTTTAAAAACTCTCGAACCCAAACAATAAAAAAATTTTTTAAATGGACAAAAGATTCAAACACATACCTCACCACAGAAAATATACAGATGGCAAATAAGCACATAAAAAAGTGCTCAACACCATTACTCATAGAAAAATGCAAATTAAAATCACAATCAGGTATGACTACACACCTATTAGGACGGCTAAAACTAAAAAGACTGACTACACTAAGCATTGGAGAGAATGTGGAGGAACTGGAACTCTCAGTGCTGTCGGTGAGAATGCAAAATGGTACAGCTACATTGGGAAAGAGTGGCAGCTTCTTAAAGAGCTTAACATACTTCTACAATAGGATCTAGCTGTTTGTTTCATTCTTAGGTGTTTACCTAAGAGAAATGGAAGAATATCTCCATCTCTAAAACTGGTACAAGAATGTTTTTAGCTATTTTAATTATGATAACCAAAACTCGAAGCAACCCAAATGTTCATCAGCAGGTGAATAAATAAATGGTGATATACCCCTACAGTGGAATACTACTTAGCAATAAAAAGAAATAAACTACTGTTATATGAAACAACATTGATGAATTTCAAATATGAATGAAAGAAGTCAGCCAACATACGGTCCATACTGTATGGCTTCACCTATATAAAATTCTGGAAAATACAAACTAATCTATAGTGACAGAAAAAAAAAAATCATGGGTTTCAAGGGGTGAGGAGGGTATGGGGAAACTGAAGAGATGGATTACAGAGGAACTTGAAAAAAAATCTTGGCATGATGGGTATGTTCATTTTCTTGATTGTGGTAATGACTTCACAAACGTATACAATTGTCAGATTGCCTATTTTAAATATGTGCAGTTTATCATATGTTGATTTTATCTCAATAAAGTTGTTTAAAAATTTCATTGCCACCTACCTTTTTCATTAAAAAATAAGCAAATGGTATAATGAACACCTGTGTATTAATGACCAGCTTAAAAATAAATTATTAAAAATATATTTGAAGATCCCTTAATACCACCTTTTTAGTGGAGAGGACCTGCGGGGATCACAAAATCCAACATTTACATTTCGTGCGACAAAAGTTGTACAGTTTTCATGGCAGAATAAGGGTCTAGTGATTCCGCACAAACCCTTTCACCATCTTCATATGATGTCAAGCTCAAGGACCTTCTCTGGGTGATGGTCAATAGAAAGCCCCTTTATCTAACCACGCAGTCTGCATCTCAACTCAAAAGAAACACATCTGGATTAGCACCAGTGTGGCACAACCAGGGCACAGCTCAAACTCCGTGAGAGGCGGACAGGGCAGAGATGACCCTGGCTAATTCAGATGCAAGCATGGCTCTTTTTACTTCCCAGCTGACTCATAAAGGTGGGACAGACTCATAAAGGTGGGACTGGGCTGTCCCTCTTTTCATGTATTATATACTCCCTGTAAGAAATGACAATGTCTCTGCTGGAAATGAAAAAAATTCAATCTGTCAGCAATATAGCGGGACGTAAATGCATTTCACAGGTGTCAGTGTTATCTTAGCAACTGCTTTTCTAAACATCTTGCAATAATACAAGAAGAAAGACCTTCTTCCACAATGATATGACCCAAAAACATCAAAGAACTAATGTCAGGAGGAAATGAAAAGCATATACCCTGCCCTAAGATTAATCTCTAGGAGTAAAATAAACAAACAGATTTCTAAGTAATTATGCCTCTTACAGAAAATTTCAGGATGTGGAACTCTCCAAGGGCCTCAGAGACCACTGCATCCAAGACCTTCACTTTACAAACAAGAAACTGAGGCACAGTTGCTTTATTGTTGTCTATTTCAAAAAAATGTTATAAATCTCTGAAAGGTCACCAGAGTCCGCCCATACTTATTGCATATCTTAGTGCTTTGCTAATGGCTTTTCAAAACTTTCCAACTGTAGAACAATAAGGCTTCAAGACAGAAACAGTGGGATGGTTCTCATTCAGTGGGGCTAATGTAAACAATCTATAAAAGCTAATTAAATTTTAGCCCACTAAGGGACAAACCAAACATCTAAGTTTTCCCAGTTTCCCCAAAATTGATGCAAGAAAAAGAGATCCATTGCCGGCCCTTCTGCCATTTCACAACTAGCACAGCATGCAGAACCCCATAATCAATGACAGGTTATTGATGACTCGTTGCTATAGCCCTAAAGCTCTTCGCTTTCACAGACCAGGAAAGCTGGCACACATGTTGGTTATGAGGGTCTAATGAGATCAACTGTAAGCAAGATAAATAACCCCTTTATCAATACTGCCATAAGAGCAATCTTGCAACAGTAAATGCGAAACCATGTCTCTCCTTAAAATTCCTACATAGTTCCCCAGCACTTTGGCATAAAGTTTAATTTTCTCTATTTCTCTGTACAAAGCCCTTCATAACCTGTATCATTTTTAACAGGCTTATTGAGGCATAACTGTATATTAGTGTATATTTTTGTATACTACAAAAAAGGGTATGTATTTAATTTATACAATTTGATAAATTTGGACAGAAGCATATATCCATGAAACCATCACTGCAGTCATGGTAATAAACATATCCATCATCTCCAGAAGTTTCCTTGTGTCCCTATGGGTTTTTTGTTTGTTTGTTGGTGTTTTTTTTCTTTGGTTTGGGGGTTTTTTGGTGGTAAGAACACTTACCATGGGATTTACCCTCTTAACAAATTTTTAAGTACACAATATTTTATTGTTAACTCTAGGTACTATATTACACAGCAGATCTCTAGAACTTCTTCTTATGTAACTATAACTTTATATCCATTGAACCTGTATCTTACCTACTAGCTTTCTATTATAGCTTCATGTTCTGCCATCACCACTATGACCACAACTATCATCACTCTTCATCCCACCTCTGCACCCTGCATTCCCATCCAATATTTGAAATTCTCCACTCAGGTCTTATTCATGCTTTTGTGGCTAGCTCATTTGTATCCCTCTTTCTTGGATGTGCTTCTCCCCTTCCACCGTCCCAAATCTGCCTTGATGAATTCTTACTCATTGGCAGTTGGCTTCCAGCAGGGTTCCCAGTGATCCCCACTCCCTGCCCTTGTGTAATTCCCTCCCCTTGAGTATAGGCTGAATCTAGTAACTTGATTCTGATGAACAGATTATGGCAAAAGTGCTGGATGTCACTTCAGAGATTAGATCACAAAAGACTATGGCCTTGGTCTTGCCCCCATTCTCTCTCTCTGCCTCTTTTTACTTGCTCACTGCAACAGCCTGTGAGGAACTGAATCCTTACAACAAACATGAGTGAGTCTGGGAGCAGATCCTTCCCTGGCAAGTGGTCAAGATGACTGCAGCCCGGCTGACATGTTGACTGCAGCCTCCTGAAAAACTGGGTAAGAACCACCCACCTACACTACACCCATACTCCTGACCCACAGAAACTGTAATAAATTTTGTTGTTTGAAGCCACAAAGTTTGGGGGTTGTTTCCCAGCAATAGATAATACATCATCTCTTGATGCTGAATTCCTTGTGTCTACCAGCCTAGAAAGAACAAACCCCTCTCTCCTTTATAACCAGCTGTGCCCTGTACTCTGCCTCTGTCATAGAATTGGCACGTATGTGCTTGTTTGCAGCTTTGTCTCTTCCATTCTACATGGAGCTCTTTGAAACTGGAAACATGTCTCCTTATCTTTTTATCTCGAGATCCTAGCACAAAGCAAGTTTGTGAATTGACGAATGGAAGAGAATTAAATTACAACCTAGTTTCAGAATTGAAAATTTTTTAAAACTTACAAGTCAAATTTGCTTTCTTCCAAGTACAGGGAAATATGCTGGGAATTATCAGAGTATCATAAAACCCTCTTAGAGATCTCTTCTTCATTCAAAGGCAATCCTTACTGAACACGTCATTATCCAGTGTGAGAGATGCTTAAAGTGATGTTTCCTGGGTGGGGCAGAGATTCAGTTAAAATGGAAACCATTCAGGCTAAGCATTCTCAGAGATGCAAATCACACACTTGGGACAAGGAAAAACTACCTACTGATTAAACTTAGCTTCTTCATAACTGCTAAAAGGAGGTCCATTCTAGGAGGAAGACAATGGAAGGATAAGAGGTTTGATGAAACCTTTCCCCAAGACAAGGGCATAGGTTAGGAGTTTAACAGGGATTTTAGTTATTTTTTCAGAAGGAAATTATAACATATTATATAAATGCTTATATATAATATAAGGTACTACCCTCTATTTTTGTTTCATATTTTGATTGATATTGCAATAGATAAAATCAAAAGCCCCTGGCTTTGTCTGCTAGGAAACAGAGTGTATAGAGACTATGGGCCACTCTATCACATGTAAGACTCTTAGTTGTAGAGAGGCTGAAAATATTAAAAAAGATGGAAAAGCAAGCCAACTTTCTGAGGCCAGCTATAAGGGAGGACAGTAAAAATAATTGACTTCATTCAACTTGCTATCTTATCTCCCTTTTGTCACCACATCAATTCTATGCTACAAAGTTAACAACATTTTCTCATGCTATGGTTTCAAAATCCAAGGTTCAGGGAAATCAAGCACTTTGTCCTAGAGTACAGAGCTAGCAAACAATAAAATAGTGACTTAAACCCAGTTTCCAAGGCTTTAGTCCCATATTCTGTCCTCTTGGGCTGTGCATAAGGTGTTGGCCTAGACTTCAGTTCACTTTTCCTTTCTTTTTTAAGAAGCATTTGTTGAGAGTCTTGCCTGTGCCAAGCTCTTTGCCAAGGGAGACCCTGTGAGACATGGCACTGGAGAGTCGCAGTGGAAAATCCAGCTCTTAGAATGAAATTCCTTCCAGTAGCTGCTCTTATATTTAAGAAATGTTTTCTCTTGGTAGTTTTTCTGATACTATCTAAATTTTTTCCTCCATATTCCTGTTGTAGGAAAACAAATATTCTAACACAAACAAGATTAATTTTGTCAAGTGTAGAAAAGGCAAGCTAATGGAATGTTTGAGTTAATGATGCTTCCAACATTAATAAACATTAAGGTCTATTTAGTAACTTACTTTATGGTACAAACTGTGCCAAAGTATTATTATGCTCCCTTGTCTCACATTTCTCTACATGGAGCACATTTGATAGCTTGAGATTTTAAAAGCTAAATAACATCAATATGAACATTTGAACATTCAATTAAACATCTAAAGGATCCCAAATATGTAGATATTGTATAGCCATATGTCAACCCCTCTTCATCCCATTACGCAAATAGAACACTAGGAACTCAATAAATGGTGGTTAATAATTTAATATACCAGGTTGGTGCCTTTCACATATTATCCCAATTAATCATTTCACTAGCTCTGTGAAATAGATGTTAGTATATCCAATATGTAATTATCTAACATATATTTGGCATTTACTATGTGCCAGGCACTATGCTAAGAATTTAAAATATGTTTTCTTATTTATTTATTCATTCAATAAATTTTTTTGAGAGTCTATGATCCAGAGATTGTTTTAACCCCTGAGGATACAATAGCAAAAAAACCTCATGAAGTTTGCTTTCCAGGTGGGTGGAGACAGCAATAAATAAGAAAATAAATAAAAAGATAATTACAGATTATGTTAGTGCTGCAAAGGAAAATAATTAAATGAAGAAATAAAAATGCCTGGTGAAATAAAAATGCGAAGTCTCTCTGGGGAGGTGATGTCCAAGCTGAGGCCTGAAGAACGTGAAGGAGACAGCCACACAAAGACCTGGAAGAAGAAGTCCCGGACAGAGAGAACAAGTGCAAGGGTCCTGAGGTAGAAAATAGCCTGGCTTGCAGAATGAGCAGAAAGGATGCCAGAGATTCGATGGGCCAAGGAAAATCTGGAAAGGTAGGTGAGAGTCACATAATGCAGTGCCTTATTGTTCATGGTGAGGAGTTTTAGTTCTATGTTACAACCACATGGAAGCACTGAATGTTTTAAGCCCAGGTATGGTGTGATCTGATTTCTACTTTTGAAAGATGATTCTGGTTGCTGTGAGGGGAATTAGCCTTCAATAAGCAAGAGTGGAAGTGGGGGAACTAGTGGGAAGGTCATTGCTGCCATCCAGATTGGAGATTTTAGAGGCCTGGGGAAAAGGAGGCAGCTGTGGCTATAGAGAAACGGATACCTCTGAACTGTGTCATAGGGGCAGAACCAACTAAGGTCGCTGAAGAATTTAATTTGGGAAGTGACTTTATGGGATTGGCAAAATTATTGCCCATCTACAATCCCTTTACACAGATAAAGAACTGAAAGTTAAGCCCAGGCCCATGAAAGTAAACACCATCCTCCATTGCTTCACACGTATCTCCACTCCTTATCCAGAATTTCTTCAGGTAACCCCAGGTTTATCTCACCTTCTACTCCTAGTCCTTGACCTCTGGCTTTTCAACCAGGACTGTCATGTGCAGCCATGTAAGTTGTGCCCTGCCCAGATACAGGAGGGAGAGGACTTAGACTGCTGTGGAAGTTTTAAAGATAGGTTTACAAATTCGTTAGTACTCCTCCCCTCAAAGTGCTTAATTCCCATCCTTTTAGGTGAGCTGGGCTTAGCGAAGCACTTCTGGTGAATAGTACACCCAGAAGCAATAGAGTGTCACTTCTGAGACTAGGTTATAAAAAGACATCAGCTTCTGTCCTGGGTGCCTGGGTGTTTCTCTCCCTCTCTTTTTCTCTCTCTCTGTCATCCCTGACTCAATGGAAAGGCAGCTGCCATGTCATGAGGACACTCAGACAGCCCATGACCAGGCCCACATGGTGTTGACCCAAGGCCTGCCAGCAACCACATCCAGTGAGCTTGGAAGTCAATTTTCCGAGGCCTACCAACAGCCACTATGAATGAGCTCAGAGGCAGATTCTCCCCCAGGGAAGCCTTAGGAGACTCCAACCCCAACCAACAGCTAGAATGCAACTATATGAGAGACCTAGGTGTCTGACTCGGAGAAACTGTGGGATGGGAAATATTTGTTGTTCTAAGCTGCTACGTTTGGGGTGATTTGTTACACAGCAATGGATAACTAGTACAACTATCGTGTGAATGGTTCCTGGAGGTATCATCACAGCAGCTCTCCTTCTCCTGCCTTTCATTGCTGCTTTATTACTGTGGCCCCTGCTCTAGAACTATCCCTCTGCTCCGGAGACTAGTTTTGGATTTTTTATTCCAGTTCAACCTTAATCACTTTCCCTAATGGGATCCACAGTCTCTGTCTGCTGACTTCACATCCCACACCCATGGGCAAAAAGTGCTCCACTCTATCCACATCAGACGCAAGAGATGATCCTGGCAAGACCTGCATCTTTTTTGTACATTGCCCAGATTAAACAAATATAGATAAAAATTTTCAACTTTAATATTTCTGTTTATTCCCAGCATAAGATACCGATTGTCAAAGTGTTCAGAGGAATAACTGTATCAGAATCTCTGGGGATCTTCACATACATGCAGATTCCTGGGCCCCAACACTAGAGAGGCTAATTCAGTAGGTTCTGAGTGATGTCCAGGAAGCTGTATTTTTTAAAGAGTTCCCATGTAATTCTTTAGACCTGGCCAAGTTTTGTAAACTCTGGCTTAGTATTTGTCCCTGACTTACTGCAAAAACATAATTGGAACTGGAAGCTATGTTTTCTGTGTCCTCTTCAATAGATCTCTCTCACACATAAAAAGTATATAGTTTATACTTTTTCTCTATGTATTTTCTCAAAGGTAATAACTTAATTATATTTGATGACTGTCTACAAAGATGTAGCAATAAGGATATATTGAATTTACATGAGACCTTTGTACTTTTAGGAAACGGATCCAATTTGATGCAAGTTAGTACTCTGAACGCATAAATTTATTTTCTATAATCTCACTCTTGCAATAACAACTTTAATTGGCACTTTCTCTGATTCTGTGGAGGATGTGAAGAGCATCTTAATAAATTAATAAACGACAGCTCTAGGTTTATCAGCGATCAAGGCTACAAAAGTAATAGCTAAAGAAAATATAGCAAAGCAAAAATAGAGCCATTTATTCCATTAGAGTTAAATTCAGGGAAACAGGCAGTCAGCAAAAAAATGCCAAACGGAGTCTAAGATGCTACTGGAGAGGGTTTCTGGTAGGATTAAAGGAAACTGCAGTTTTCTAATTAACAGTGCAACGAATACTAAAGATGACCTTAAATTCGAACTTAAAAGGTATTTTAATGAGTTTTTGGCCAGGACTGCTGATGAGCCTGTTTTCATAAGTGAAGGGAAATGTCTTAAAATTAACTTAGGCTTATGATTATCATATTGGAATCATATTTCAGGGAAATAAAACCCTTCGCTGGAAGTTAAACAAAAGGCTCTGTAGGAACATTAATCGAGCTTGTATCTTATTCTAATAATTCTAAGAGACAGATTTCTGAAGTCCAAATATTATAGCATTGTCTCCTTTTAACCTTCTTTCTGAGAAATTATTGTTGCTGATTTGAAACACACACACACAAACCGCTTCTTACTCCACGTTTACCTAAGTGCCTGCCTCCCTGTCCTTCCCTTCCTCCCCAATGTTCTTCAGATTCTTTCCCTATCCCAGTTACATTAAAATATATACAAGCCTCTCCCACATTTTTCAAAGCCTTTATTTGCCCTAGGTATCAGTTTCGTATTGTATCTGCTACCAATTTTCCACTAAAACACCTCTGAAAATGGAGAAAAACAGCCTGCATTCTAGCTTGCAGTGCAGTGCTCAGAACAAACCATGCCCAGAACTTACACCCCCATGGAAAGCCCTGGTTTTTCTTTGGAGATCAGCTCCTACAGCAGTAGCCAGCCAACCGAGTTCACAGAACGAGGTGCTGGCCCAACTCCCACACTCACCTCTGGGCTTGAGACCGGAAGCATCCAATCCCTCCTGCAGTGACTCCTCCTTTGTCTGCCCTGTAGTGAAGGGTCCTCATCTCTGTCTGTTTTTCTTCATTCCTCTTCCTTCTGCCTTATTCAAATTCCCTGTTTTACTCTTTCCTCTGTTTTAGTACTGACGTGGAATGTTTCCTATCATTATATAATACTTATCCTGTCATTTAAGTAAGAATTGTAAAAAAAATTAAAAAAGCAAATTTGTAGGCTCTAAATTGATGTGTTTATTAAATAAAGGACTGACCTCTGACCTATTTCTCTAAAACAATAATATAGATTTTTGGTTCCCCCAGGACCACTTAGTGGTTGGTCTGGAAAATCTATATTGATGCTCACAGTTGCCCAGGGAAAAAGAAAGACACTGTATGTTTCTATTTGGTCAGGGCAAAACTGGCTTTTGAGCATCTATAATAAGTTCTCTGTCTTCTAGAGAAACTTTAAATTAACAGCAATAATGCACACAGGAGTTTTTATTTTAGAGATAAATAAACAAGCTTTGTAAATTATTTCAGATTAAAAATAAATGATTTGTCATCAAGAAACTGGAAGTGTTTCCAGACATTTCATTCATGGCTATAAACCCATGAACCCTAAAAAAAAAAATCTCCTCTAGCCCAACAGCTTTGCCAAGAAAGGAGTAAAAGATTAAATTCTCTTATTTAGAATTCTTTAAAGAGCTCCGCTGTCAGTCTGGGATCTCAGTCTAGACTATAAGTTGATGCAGAGGGAAAGTGAGGAGACAGATACCAGGCCCAAGTAATATCTAGCGCCTTGGTTCTCAGAGTGTGGGCCTTGGACCAGTAGCATCCAGGCCACCTGGAGCTTGTTAAAAATGCAGAATCACATACATTGGGTCATTAACTTCTCCAACTTTACATCCTCCTAGTTTCTCTCCCTTCCCAGATTTCTAAGCCATATAGATCACCCACAGGGAGAGGTAAGGGCCTGGGTGATCCCGAAGACCAAATTACGTCCTAAGATCCCCAAATTCCATCAACAGCCACACAAATTTGGCAGGGGGAGGGTGTCCCGAATTCTAATAAGCTAATAGTAGAGAAAAAGTTCATACTTCTGAACCTCAGTCACAACTCTTTCAGTTGCCATGGTAGAAAATCCAACTCAAAATAAATTAGCCCAACAAAAGGAATTTATTGATTCATGTAACTGAAAAGTCCAGGTGTAGATCAATTCTAAGCACAACTAAGTCTGTGTAGTGAAATGATATTGTAGAAAGGTACCCCACCCCTCTATCGATTTCTTTCTCTGGAATACTTTTGCTTTAGCACAGCCTCCAGTTCCAGGTCTATCTGAGGCTCTACACCCACAAAAAGAAAGAAGGCTTCTCTCCCAGAAGATTTTAGAACTGAATTTGATTGGCTTTGTTGGGTCCACGTTGGTTCACATGCGCATCCCCAAACCAAACAGGGTAGACCAGTGGATGTGACCCTCTGCTTAGCCAGACCTGAACGGCAAGCCTATTCTTTTTTTTTTTTTTTCCAAAATATTATAGGGGTACAAATGGTTTTGGTTACATGTATCATTTTGTTACGCTTGAGTCAGGGTTATAAGTGTGCCCATCATTTCACATCGTCCCCAGGACCCACCAAAGCAGTCGCCCAAAGCCTCCCAGGTTGGAGCCCATGTGCTCAGATCTCATTGCTCTGTTCTGGAGGGGCGCTTGGCTTCCAGTCACCAGCCTCCTATTGGTCTGCTCCCTCCCAGGCCAGGTGGGGGCAATGCGAAAGCCTCAGCCACAAAGCTGAATCCCCTGATGGCCTCGTGCCGTGCACCTGAGAGCTCGGGATGGCTTCAGCTGCTGCTAATCCCCACCACACCTGTAGTCAGTGCGATGACTCTGCACAGCCTCCAGGCAGGTCTGGACCTGTGGCAGGAAAGAGAACCCTCTCACAACCTGGCCACAGCCCCTGCAGGGTGAGCACAGTGCCCCGGTACTCTATCCTGCTAATCTTCCCCGCACTGAGAGTCCGGTGCTGCTTCTCTGTGATTCCACAATGTTCCTCCCGAGAATAGCTGTCTGTAGGTAGGCACCTGCTTCCTATTTACTCTTCTTTCCTTGGGAGCTGCGGGTTCGTGGCCACTTCTAATCCACCATATTTTCCCCCCCTGATGTCTGCTTCTGATGGTGGCTTCCGCATAAAGTCTTCCAGTGGCGGCGGCCAGACCCCAGACCTACTCATGCCGTGGCCGCGGGGGGAATCTTTCCTCAGGCGGAGACGCATGCCTGCAACTTGCTTGGTGCTGACCTCCTTGCCTGCAGCAGCGGCGTGTCCGGGGACCAGTGGCACAAACCGGCCACTGTGGCTCTTGCTCCGGGCCAGGGCTGGGGCGGGGGCTCAGGCACGGGCAGCCTCACTCGGCCCTGCTGTGGATCGCTGAGCCTGCAAACCTATTCTTGAAGCCGAGAGTTAGAGCAACCCCATCTGAAGTGCACAGATCAAGAGTGTGGGAAGGAAAATTGGGGAGCTGATTGCAGAGGAAGGGGAGGTTGATGCTGAGTGGAGAAAAGCAATAGCTGCTCACCAGGGCCCCTTTCTGCTAAAATCTGCAGCTGCTCTGTCCGCACACAGAGGTGTCCTCTCCAGATGCAGCAATATGGCCATTCGCCAGAGCAGTCACAGTAGAGCTTCAGGGCAAGGAATTGTGCCCCCGGCACATTTTTATTGTCATTTTGGGGGTGTCCATTGTTCCATGATACTATCTAGAATAAATTCTAACTCTATTTAAAACATGTAGATTCATAGCACTGCTTTTTTACTTTTTTAGAGTGACAAGGTTTGACCCAGCAGCCTGACTTAAGGACGGTGAAAATCATTAGCCAGTGAAAATGCAGGAGAAAAGTCATTTTGATGGTGACAAAGCTCTGGGCAAGGCTGTGACATGTGCCAATTTTATCCTCATTAGCATCCAGTGCCAGATCCCATGAACTAACATTGAAGGATTCAGCCCTGGTGAAAGTTCCCAAAGACCTCTCAATGCCCCTGGTAAGTGTGACTTTGCC
>RJWJ010039463.1:0-14442 GCA_004363605.1 Indri indri | reverse complement strand
CTCTTTTCTTCATATTTAATAATTTCTGGTTTTATTCAAGTTCACTGACCCTTTTCTTCTGCTTCCCTCAACCTGATATTAAGCCCATCAATTTTTTAAAATTTCAACTATTGTACTTTTTACTTCCAGAATTCCCATGTAGTTCTGTTTCTTTTATTTTCCCCCATAGTTCTCATTTCTCTACCAAGATTTTCTATCTCTTTAGGTAGACCATATTTTCCTTCAATTCCATGAACATACTTATAATAGCTCTTGGTCTGGTAAATCCAACATCTGGGACATCTTGGGGTCAATTTCTATTCATTGTGGGTTTTTTTTACCTGCTTAATTCTGAGTCATAATTTCCTTTCTAAAAATGTCTAGTAAATTTTGATTTAATACTGAACTTTGTGCCTGTTATGTTATAAACATTTTTGAATCTGTTACATTCTTCTGAAGAGTGTTTCTTTAAATTCTAATAGGTAGTACGATTACTAACAGATAACTTCAAAGTTTTAAAGGCTCTGTTCTGTTTTGTTAGGATACCTCTGTGGAAAGACTTTTCCAAGCTTCCTTAATTTGATGAAACTCAGCCTCCAAAATCTGACTCTTCCAAGAATATCATTGCAGCTTGGTTTTAGGCTTTATAAGGGTGCATCTAGAGTGGGTTGTACTCTAGGACATAGTCCTTGGTCCAAAGGCAAGACTTTTCTGGAGTACTATATGGATGCTCATGGTATTCCTGTGGGGGGAACAGAATTCCAAAGCCTACCTGTGTCATTCTACTATTACTATCTTAGGTTTGTTCTTAAACCCACAGCAGCTTCTCTCTAGTAAGTATTGTATGGTCTCTTTTCATACGTGTATTACATACTCCAGCTCCCAGCAAAAAACTTGCATCATCTCCTCAAACAGTCTTCAGTTTCCTCAGACAGCTCTCTCCTCTCTCTTGTTTTAGCTCCATGCACTGCAGTCAAGAAATTTTACCCAAGCAGAGACATGGGAACTAAAATCTTCATATAATACCAACTAACAGACATGAGGTAAAGAATGAAGTCATATTCCTTTTAATTTTCAATGAAGTGACTTCACTGATACTGCGCACATAATATAAATGCCTTTCTTCTTTACTTGGAAATTTTACCACCTGGGAAAACTCTAAAGATATCTAGGGGTTACTGAACTCAAGGGATTAAACCTTTGTACTTTCACCAGTAGGAAATAAAAAAGGAATGCTTTCTTTGGCAGTTGTGCATCTCTTGCTGCTCTTGCAGTTGGTCTGCATGGCTGCATGGTGTTGGTCATACTATCATCAGATGCTATCTTTGCTGAGGTTTGTTTAGGTAAAATTATCTCAGGGAAAAGTGGCTTAGAGGGAAGACAAAGAACTCACCAGCTCTCTTCGGAGGTGAGTCATGTTGCCACTGCTTCAGGCCCTGCTGCTGATCCCACCAGCTCTGTAGACAGGAAGGTAAATGGTCAGTAGAGCAATTTATCTCAACCCATCTCCAACACCAGGAATAGTTCACCCTCATCATCAAATTGAGTTTGACATTTACCTATACATCCTAGACTAGACCTGAG
Organism: Indri indri; assembly: GCA_004363605.1. Lineage (NCBI taxonomy): Eukaryota > Metazoa > Chordata > Mammalia > Primates > Indriidae > Indri > Indri indri. The sequence goes on along the minus strand of RJWJ010039463.1, from coordinate 12,879 downwards.
GCCTGAGAAATTTCTTTCCACACTCTAATTTTCAAACTCTAATTATTTCCTTTAGTGACGTAATATGCCTTGTCACCAGAGTCTCCCCTAAAAAGTCACTAAATAAAACAGTTTTATTTTGGCATACTTGGCATACTTCCTCATTGTTTTCCACACATACAATTGTTAGTTCAGATATTTGGAAAATTATCTACAGTTATCCACATCCTCACTTTGAGCTCATCACCATCTTTTCTGAGATTGATAGATTCAAGCGTTCAAGCATATTGATCTGTAATTCTCCCCCCGCCCCAACTTTCATTCTCTCTCTCCCTCTCTTTCTCGAGCATCAGTGGAAATAAGAATCCGAAACCCTATAACCCCACATTAGAGATATGTTATCCTATTTGACTGCCCTCACTATATTCCCTCCCTCTTGGGTAATTTTTATTCCGTAAGGAATACTATGCTTGCCTTCCGAGGTCCCCCACTTTATGACTGAATCACTCAATTTCCCAGATGCCAGGAATGTTGACATTTGGTGTTTCAAAACTGAATCTACATTTACAAAAACAGTAACCTTTAAGTTATAGCTAACTGACCTGGTGTCTACATTTTTGTTGTCTTATACCTAAAATTCAGGTTACTCAGGAAAACAAGCCATGTAGAAAAGAAGGAATTATCAGCTGATAGGGTAATAAAACAATAACAAAAAATTAACTCTGAGACTTTTATAACTATCTACAACCTAGACCCATTACTTTCACCACCAAGATAAAGAGCAGGGTCAGATACGCAGTGTGACTCCTTTGTATGCAGAGTATGCCCTGCACAACTCAGAGAAGCAAAAATTGTATTGCAGTCTCTGAACGGTGCCCCTCAGAACCGTGGCATGCACAAGCTGCTCAAACGCATGGGTAGCCCTACTAGACAGGGTCCCGTTTTTCTATTCAAAACCTCATTGTATGTTTTTTGTTAACATGATTTCTCTAATGCAAAAGTACTTATGACATTATGTGGTATCGATAAATGGGCACAATGATGTAACTTTGGTCATAACTCCACCCCAGGTGCAAGCCGGAATGTTCTTTCAAAAGCTTTCTAATAAGTCTGTGGCCTGACTGTTGGGATTGGAATGAATTTTCTCTTAGAAATCATACTATAATGGTACTCAGATGTCTTATTCACCAAGGCAAATTAAATCTATATTTAACCTAAGTAGAAAAATAATACTTATAAAATCAATCATTATTTATTTCATTATGGTGCCTGGCTTATGTTTGGTACACAAGAATTAGACATTGAAGGAGTGAATAAATTAATGAATATGTTGACAACTTTGCTTCTTTGGAAACATGTTTATAATTTTGATTCAGGTCATAGCTATCTTCAGACAGTAGTGTCCCTTATATATCCTTTCTTCTACAGCCCCAATCGCAGCAGCTGGATCAATATTTTACCCGCTTCCAGACACCAGTGCAAGGAGTGATATAGTATAAGGATTTCTAGATCCTCAGTTCTCGCGGGGGCTTGCAGATAATAACGTGGGAGGAGCAATCTGAAGGAGGGTAATCTGTGATGGTAGTGTCTTGGGAGACACAGTGGGTTGGCTGGAGCTGTGGAAGACTAGCAGGGACAGCAGCTCTGCACAGTGACAGTCTACACAGAGTTTTCACTTGTGGTTTTCATGGGAGGGAAGCTCCTTTAGCAGCAGCATTTCCAATTCACAGTCCCAGTGAATAGAGCATAGCTGTTCTTGGGGGACGATAGGAAAAACAGTCTTTGCTGATCATAGTTACGTATATTCTTTAAGTGGCCTAAGACTGTGTATCTTGACAGGGGATGACATTCTCAGACTAGATCCAGATGAACACTTAAATAGAGCAAGTTTTTGAGGACAGAAGCAACTGCAGGTAGAAATCAGATCTGGCAGGCAGAACACAACATTTAAAACAAATGCCAACAGAACATGGCATCAGAGAGCTCCCAATAAGAGATTTCCACAGTGTTGACTAGAAGTCCAGGACCAGGTAATGTCAAAACCATACAGACAAGTGGAGAGGGAGAGAGGAAACAGGCAGGGTTCTTATATCAGGATCTGCTGAGTAGCAGGAGTCAACCACAGTGGCAGGCAAAACTGGTGTTTGAGCTATATAAGACAACTGAAATTAGAGAAATAGAGAGTGCCTGACACACACTGGGGAAAATACAAGCTTTTAGGAATATGGCAGAAGTCCCCTGGCAGAACAGGGTCATACAATTAGAGTAGGATGGGTTTTGTTCGGGAGAATTAGAGTCCCTTTACTTAATATACAAGGTCAAGGTGGATTTCAAAAACCAGAGATAGCCTGTTCTTGGGAACAAGTCTACTCAGCTTTGGATAAGCAAAGGGGTGTAGATGCTTAAGCCAACGTGCCTGACGATCCAGAGAAGGGCTGTCAGGCAATCTGTGCAGCAGATTAACTTAATTTTTATTTTCTTCCTATTTCAACTCAGTTTCTTCTTTTAACATTTATGTTTTCCTATGCTTAATTCCTCTCTTAAATTTAATTCTATGGTCTATGGGATGCATTTCTTAAGCTCCATTCAAGTGTGAATTGGCTGTGTTGATGTCCCTAGTTCTTGATCCTATATAGCTATCTCTACATCCTATCCCCTTATATGTTGTCCATCACTCTGTTTCTAGTTTTGACTTTCAGGCTTTCAAATTGCAGTTCTGTCTTTTTTTTTTTATTTCAGCATATTACAGCAATACCCAATGTAGCACTTTATACCAATAGATAGTATGTTTTTTGAATACAGTTTTATATTTGTATATGTGAATGAAAGACTAAAACCAAACTAAAGACCAAAGACTATAGTTAAACTAAAGACTATAAGTCTTTAGTTTAATTCCAAGTGACACCCTGAATAAACCATGCAAATCACCAAGGTCCATTTGGAACTAGAAATTTATAGCACTTATGAAAAAATCCAAAGTGACCATATACATAATTATTTAATAGACTTTGGTGACCATACACATTACTGAATTTATCAGAGTGAAATTATCCATAGGAGTATACAAATTATTTTTCATTGTGTTTTTAATAAATTAAAATTTTCATTATTAATAATGTAGAAGAAGAAGAAATTTAAGCTCAGGAATAGACATGAAATATGTCCTTAACATTTTGAAAACTCAAGACAATTGCATGTCAATATTCATAATTGCTTTGAATAGGAACTGTAAAGATAATTAGATGGCTAAAAATTATAGTTGATTTATCTCCTAGATTCCAGGTATTTCAACAGTTTTTCTGTGACAATTACAGGAATTAAATTACAGATCGAAAATTTTTTGAAAACATGTCTGCTGTTGTAAAGATTTGTTGAGTGTTAATGAAATAAGAAAAAGTCAATTAAGAAACAAAATAGACTAAAGAAAAAAATCCTCCTGTTCATTTATGCTTGACAATTTTCTAGTAAATTAGCACAATTTATGTCAATCTATTTTCAATAAAACGAAATCTAAGTTTCATATTTTGAATAAGGCACCAATAAATGGATTCAAAGTAATCTCAAAATAATCTAGCAAGCAAGAAAACAGAGAGAGAGGCTTCATTTTGCTTTCTAAAATTCACTGTGTTATGTACAGGATAGAAGTTAACAATGCCACCTATAAATTATTATTCCTAAATTTTAAACCAGAATATGATCAAGCCTCCAGATCTACTAATTTACAAAAAAATATAGGAAACAGAACACATGTTAAATAGTACCAAAGGGATGCAATTAGCAAATTCCATATTCTGGGAAATTATATAGGACAAATGGCCTCAACTCCTCAGCAAATAAACTTTGAGGAAAAAATGGAGGTTAGAAAAAAGAGGGCTAAAAATTATAGGAGAAATTTCATTTTAACCAATTGTAATGTATGGATCATATTTGTATCTTGATTCTAATAAACATTCTACAAAAAATTGAGGCCATCAGGGAATTTGAAGATAAAATAAATATTTCATATTAAGAATTATTCTTAATAGTTTATATATTTTCATAGAAATATGGTTATGTTTTGAGGTGAGTACTGACTATTTAGAGGTATACTGAAACATTCAAGATGAAATAATATGATCCTTGAGATTTTTTTCAAATCAAAGCAGAAGTGCCAGGAATTAGCAAGAGCTGTGGGCATGGTAAGATTAGTCATGAGTTGATAAGAACAGATGGTACATGGATATTTTATTACAATAGTCTCTACATTTGTATATTTAAAAAATTTTCCATATTAAGAAATTTAAGATAGCATTGCCAGATGTTACATTTACAAAATATTTATTGTTCCATATAGAAATATAATTAATCATTTTGAAATTAATAACATATGTATTCACCTTGGTAAACTCACCTACTAAATCTAATAATTTGTCTATAATTTCAGTTTTGATTTTCTCTTAATAAAACCTGTCATCATCATCTCTCTTTTCTAAAACTGTTCTCTAAAATAGTAATGCTAATGATTAAGATGATCATCAAATGCTTGCTTAGGATGGTAATAACCAGAGGGATTTAAAGACAACAGGGTTCCTGTTGCTAAATTACAAAAAAAATTTCAATAGCCGCTCCCCAGTTTTATCCTATTTAGTACAATTTAACACAATGATCTAGGTTATGCTTATTCATGAGTGTGTTGAGGAGTTTTCCTTTAGGTTAGTATACCTGCCCCTTAAATATTTTATGGGGAAAAAATCTATATCTCCCATGGGAGAGACCCTGTTAATCACATCTGTTAATTCTTGGTTTGAGATGTAAATAAAAATTAACTATGAAGTTATATATTCTTATATAACTTATGTGCATGTGTATATATAATTATACAAAATAATGTACTTAAAATTAATGAGACAAACACATAGAATGTGCCCTGATAAAATACATACATATATATACTAAAACCAACAAAGTTCAATTGTTTTGGTGAAAAATTGTAATCTCAGAAATAGATTCATATCATATGAGGCGCATGAAAGTTTCTCTATCAAAATTCTGACCTTTGCCTAAAACCTTTTTCATAATACATTTAGGAAAAAAATAGAGGAATTAGTCATGTATAGTAAGAAAAACGGTATAGTGAACCAGCCACAAAGAACAGAGGCTCTGCAGCCAAATGACCTGAGTAAGTTCTCATTAGTGAGTGAGGACAAGCTGCTTAATGTCCCAGTGCCTCAGACACTTGTATAAAATTCAGATAATAAAAGTTCATCACTTCAGAAGATTGAATACATGAGTTACCAATAATAAAATTAGACCAGTGCTAGCAAAGAGGAAATGCACATTATTATTATTATTATTGTTATTAGAGTCACAAAAATAAAACATACAGGGATCTTTAGCTTTTTCATTCATGTATCAAGAGGAGAATATTAAACATACCTAGCTCATTTCCATTTATGTATTGATTTAACAAATAGTCATTAAGTGCTTACTATATGCCAAGCATTGTGCTTTGCAGGTGCAAATGTGAATAAAATTGCCCCCTCTCCACAAGATGCTTGTAGACATAGAAAGTATTATAGGCACATAGGTGTTCCAGGAGATATGAAAGAAGTATGTAGAGGCTACAACAGATGGGCAGAGGAAAGGGTGGGGAGTTTAAACTGTTGAGAGTGACAGAAAAGTTCTTAGAAGGAAAACAGCATTGTAAACTCTCCGGAAAGGCAATTAAAGATTTGATCACCAGATAGTCAGGACCTGGAAGACCGTAAGTTTTTCAGGCAGCAGACAAGTTGGCAGAGAGACACAAAAATCTGAAACAGCGTGCTGGCTATGATGAATTCTGTATTTCTTCATTCATTCAGCAAACTATTTTTGAATGCAAAACCTGGCAGATGCCGTACTGAACAAAACAAATAAAATCTCTGTTTTTGTAAAATTGACATGTTAGGAAAAGACAATAATTAAATAAACAAACTAACAAATATCACAGCCCAGGTAGTGATTAATTCTACAAAGAAAAGCGAAAGCAGAGTATGGGGATAACGGGGATGCTGGGAAGCGGTGGCATGTTAGGAGGCTAGTCCATTAATAAGATCGCATTTGAGTAAAGACCTGGACGGAGGGAGGGAGAAAGGAGGGTGGAATAACTTCTCCAGTAGAAGAAATAGCAAGACCCAAAGCTCTGAGGGACGGGCCAACATGGCTGATAGGCAGTGAGAGAAATAGGACCTGAAATCAGAGAAATGCGGGGAGGCAAGGGAGGTGGAAAGAACACATACGGCCTTTTACGGCACAGTGAGAACTTTAGATTTTATGTCGACTGGAGGAATTTGAATAAAGATGTGCTTTTAAGTGTCAAAGAACTCTAGCTGATGTGTGATGAGATTGTAGAAGGCAGAGATGGAAACGGAAACAAGACATGACGTTCTGGCCGTGACCTACATGACAGATATTGGTGCGTAGGAACAGGATAGTAGCATTTATGAAGTGAGAGTTGGTCAGATTCTGAATGCATTTTGAAGGTAGTATCAACAGGCTTGGCTAATGGACCTAGAGAATGCGAAAAAAGACAGAGCTCGAAGCTGACTCCAAATTTGGGAGCCTGAGCAACTGAAACGTGGTGTTTCCATTTACTGGGAAAATGGGATTCCTATTGAGAAACTGGGATTTATCTGAACATGTTAAGTTCGAGATGCCTTAGTATACCTTCGATAGAGATGAGGCATGTCCTAGTACCTTAAAGCTGCTTGGTATCTATCACTGGAGTATCAGATTCAATGGAGGCATGGTGGTAATTTTAAGAAGTTATGGGGAATTTATTTTCTGCTCTCCATAAGAGATATCACATTTGTATTAAAAAACAAACAAAAATTATCCAACACTTCTAATAGCAAGACCATTCACAATTTCTTTTCATTTTTCTGTTTTCAAAAATATAACAGTTGGAAAAAATGCTTCATTCTTTATTCTGTTATTGAGATGAATTCAATAAGACACACCACACATTTTAACATTTGTTTTCAAATATTTTTCTTATTAAAAAAATCAACATTTAGATACAATTGTTATTCATTATAGATATAGCAGGAGTTGATTATTTTGAGTATTTCCATGAAAGACAAGTCTTATTTTAAAAGAAGCTAGTTACAGAAAATCTCAGGATTCTTTATTTTATCCCTTGGTAATTAGATGTAAATCTGAGTTATACTTGATATATCGGAATTACAGAAAGAAAGGTATTTGGAAAAAAATTTTAAGGAGGTATCTTGCTTCTCTATTCATCACTATTAGAGAAAATCATAAATTTTGCAACTGCTAAACACTGTTATGACTGAATGGGTACAAATGTTATTAACAACTTTATGCAGCTATATGTTTTCTTCTGTGAATTCTAGTATTAGTTATAGATTTATAAATAACAGCTAGGTGAAAAATAGAAAGTGACTATAGAAAAAATCTATACCATAAAATATTAAAAATGTTCATATTTGAAATATGAATGCATTTAGAAAATGTATAGTATATAATTGAAATATAATTATGAACAAAAAGAGGTGATAATACTTTAAAAAGAAGCTAAAGTTTTTAGTGGTTTTCTGAATACGTATTTTATCTTCATTTGTTGAAAAATTAGCCAGTAGCTATAGATTACCTTTGACAGTTTTTGTTTTGCATATAGATCAGTTTTAACTTCATCACTTACCTTTGCTTAAACATAATTATTAATAATATAATTTCATGATATTAATAAAACCATATTAAATACTACATTTCTCTAAATGAAATTTTGATAATAGGTTCTATAACTTCTCTTGTAGATCTGTGATCAGAAATAAACTCAAAATTAGTAGGGCCTTCATTCTTTCCAGGCTTCCTGTAGACTGAATGCTGGTTCATTGGGAAATAGATTAAAATTTATGCTGCAATACCATTAGTACTTTTGAGAATAGCAGGATCCTTATATTTTAAGAATGTAAAGTATGAGAGAGAGAGAGAGAGAGATGAGCTTTAATGCCTCTTTGTCACCATGGAAACAACTTTAGAGAAAAATGTCTTTTATTAGTAATATTTGATATAAATATTAAATGGTAGCATATTGAATAATGGAGTGTTATAAACAAATAAGTGGCCATTTCATTCTCCTCTGAAGAAATATAATGGTTATTCTTTGGTGGGTGGAGACTGTTAACTGTTGCTTACTACCTGTTCTCTCCATTTTCCTCTTTCTAATGAAACCCCTGAGTTTTGCTGGGCATTTGTTAATACAGTGAGTTACTACACTTCCTAACCTGTCTCGTAGGCATGTGAGACCTTTATGAGAATGTTTAGGCTGATAATGTCTAGAAAACATGTCCTGAGCAATTTATATATTATAACTTTAAAGTCAAAGCTGCTCTCCCTGCACTGCTCTTTTCCCTTCCCTCTACTTGGGGAATGGCTATACCCAAAGTGATGGTGGAAGTCCAGGAATGTCAAACATTACTGTATAGACGTCAGAATTGTTCCACGGGGAGGGAGCTGCTTAATTTAGACTATCATATGGGAGACAAATATTTTTCTCTCATATTTGAACACAGTATTTTGGACTCTCTTAGTTACAGCAGCTTAACCTGTATTCAACCTGAGTATTCAAATGTTATTACTGGTGGACAAAATTTTTACAAATATTTGGTGCACATGGCATAAAATAATACAAATATTAAAACTTTTCAGATTCATAAAAGTTGCTGGACTCCATGTATATTCATATAATGCTAAAGTTTTGTCTACATTGTAAGTATAGTTTGCCTTAGAGGAAGGCCAGAAATGAAAAGTCAATGAAAAGGAAAGAAAAACTGGGAATAAAGAAATAGAGAAAAAACACTGTACTTCATTAAATAATTAAATTAGTAGTTATTGAAGATATATATTTTGAATGTGGATGAAAGTAGGCATAAGTCAAACTGACTTTGAGGAATAACTACTTCTTAAAAATATCTTTTTATTCAATTGAATTTCCAAATATTTATTTTTACTGAACATTTGAAATATTGATGTGTTCATTTAAAATATTGATGTGTTCATTTTGAGCTCTTTGTAGCTTTTCAAATTTTAAATGAGCCTGAAATTATTTATTTCACCTGTAAGTAAAGAGTTCAAATAAGAAAGTGGTAGGAGTATTAGGTAATGGGATTTCTATCAGCCAAATATTAAACTATTGCCCATTCAAAATGTGACATAGAGATGGGATCTGTAGACTCCAGCATCCTCTTCTCTGTGCACGTCTATCTAATGCTAAAGCCAAGTAAAAAAAAAAAAAAAAAAAAAAATCCTCTCTTTCTTTGAGGTTTAACTTGCCATCAGATAATTTTCATGAATAATGGCAAATTTCACAGCTCTGAGTTTCCTTTTATTTTTTTCTTGCAGAAAATTCATAAAGCAAAACCACATTGCTTTAAAGAAGAACACATGGTTAGTTTTTAGAAGAGAAGTGAAAAATCTCTAGTTTGGCTACCATAGTAATTATTGGCAGCCGCTAAATTCTATATACAACATAAGGTATAAGTTAGCTGATCACCAACATGTGTGTAGCCACAAGGTAACAAATAGTAAACTTGGAGGATAAAGCTGAAAATGAAACAGGTTAATAGACAATGACAAAAAGATAAGATGTTTAGTTACATGTTGATTGAGTTTTGCCACATGTCATTTATTTTAGCCCACAATGCCACTTGTTACTCAACATTTTTATGAAAAAGAGGCATTTTATGATACCAGTTTTCATTTTATTGCAAGGTGAGCTTCTTCATTTGAGCAAAAAAAGAAAATAGCAACAATGCAAATAGGGCCATATTTATTCTAAGAGCATAAAACTAGCGTAAGTCACCCTGTCAACATACATTCAGAGCCAAAATAGGAAAAGAAAAAAAAGAGTAAAGCGCCGTGTGTGATTCGTTCCACTGTCCAATTTTACCAAAGACTTTAGTTCCACAATTAGAAGCTGATGACAGCTAACCATATTTAACATGAATGTGTAGGTTCTTTCAATAAATTTGTGGGAAAAACACACTAATGGAGATTTTCACATTTCACAGAGCACAATGCCCAAGTACTAAAGTTTCAGAGTTATTAAAAAATAACTTAGAGGAAAATATAAAACAATGAATAATATGCTATCCTTCATACATAAGAATAATGTTAACAGCCTGCTGTCAATACAGCATACACCATTGAATTTCTTTCAATTGGTGATGATGGATTTACATTCATAAATTCACAACTTGCTTATTCCTCAGTGACCAGGCTCACACAAGATGCTTGATTGGGAACTGTGGTGATGGAATAGAAGAAAACTGACTAGATCTCACGAAACCCAACTACATCACCTTTTACTTACTTGTATGGTAAAGCAACACACTAGAGACCAAAAGGGAAGGATAAAAGGGAAGATTAAAAATAGCATTAATGACAAACATCACAAAATTCTGACTCTTACAACTGACATTTGTTTCATATTTATAGTTTGCAAATAAATTTTATATCCATTTTCTTATTCAAAATTTAATATTCTTTTCTGTAAGGCTTATAATCATACCCATGTTATAAATATAAAATTATGACACAGAAGAATGATGTAGTTAAAAGTCGGATTGGAGAGATGGAATTAGTCTTAGTCTTGATGGCCAAGACCTAGCCTCTGGTTTAAATTCAAGTCCCAGATCTATTTTGTAAGAAGTTTTATGACCTTTCTTAAAGTTATTTATGGTCTCTGAGCCTAATTATCTTTGTCTATCAAATAGGGCTAATGATAGTATCCACCTGGTGACGATGCTGAAAAAAAGTACATAACATAGTCATATAAAATGCTTAGTATTATGTCTGCTCTCAATGTATGTTAATGTTATTATTACTATTAGTTTTATTATTATCATTGTTCGAATATTTATGGCCATGTCAGTAAATCCTATTTGAAATTGCAATAAGGGCATTTATATTAAATAACAATATTTTACATCAAATAATATAGAACTTCAGTTGTTAATGTTCTTATTCTTGGAAGTCAAGGAAGTGGCTTTGCCAGTTTTCAATGTGATGTTAGGCCCATCAGTTAACTTAGTCGAGTCCCCATTTCTACATTTTCAGTATTGGGCTCATGAAAGCTGCTCTGCTGCACTTACTGAGCTATGAGGATCAAATGCGAAATGACAATTACAAACTAGAATGTATTGCACATGAGTAAAGTATTGCTAGTACTTGGGAAATAATTGTTAGTAAAGTCTAATCTCACTATAGAACTCCTCTAGGTTCTCCACCATCTGGTATCGCCTTACCAATTTTCAGAAAATTTCTTTCACTCTCAGCAATTGGTGTTGCAAACATTTTCCTCTCGAAGCAATTTTAACAAAATTAGAGACACCATTAGGTAATCACCAAGCAAGATACTGGTCTATCTAATTCATTCTATCATATTCAAGGGGATCATAGGAGTCAAAGTGAGGAGACAAAATGGGAACCCTTTGCCAACACATGTGTTTCATTGTATGTTGAATTGTAAAATCCCAGTCTTTGATTTTTAAAGTAATTTCTCTTTCAGCTCTTTTCATCGAAAGTGGGTTTGAACATGTGTTAAAGTGTAAAACAATACAGCTTTGGAGGGGTTGTGATTAATTCCAGTCTGCCTTGTGATTTGTTAACAAATATGTCAGCTCCATTTTGATTTGGATCTTTTCAATTGATAAAAGCTAGAGGTATGGCTTCGATTTTTAGTCCCTGCATTAGAAATTAGAGCTTAAATGAAGACAAACATCAGCCTTGCTAGCGGATTGTGTTTGTTTGGAATGCGTACTCAAGAATATGTAGACAGCGTAAAGAGAGAAGCAACATAAGCATGCAGCATCATTCGATGGATGTTTAACAGCTCCTGTGCATCGCATCGGCTTCTGGACATTCTGAATAAAGCAGTGAGCAAAACAGCACAACTCTGTGATTCTATCGAGTTTACCTTCTCAATGTATCATGCAAGGTACAGAAAAGACAGATACACATATTTTCATGCTTATATGAATGTGGCTGAACACTTTAAATTCACTCCTTATGTATGTGTTTTCTCAGGAATGTTTATAAAACACTGTCTGTGGAAGGTGAATGAAACTATTGGGTTTATTTAAAGATCACTAAAGGAAATGTTTCTGTTGATCGCTTAAAGCAGATAAATTAAAATGCTTTCAGTAAATTTTGAAGTGAAGACTATGCCACATGGGAGAGCCTTGGTTCCCCTATCTTCTACGCATAACCATTATTTTATATCAGAATAAAGGAGCTTGATCTTCTATACCATATTCTGCAGTTTGCCCACTTTCTCCACCCTCTCTGTAAATTCTGCTGACATTTTCATGTATGTGTGTTTGAGGGTGGGGGCAAGGGTAACACTTGATCTGGGTCATAGTCTGTCATCGTCTGTTCAAGGCTGATAATAAGCACATGGTACAAAAAATGGTATGAAAGAGCTAAACCTTGATAATGGAGGAATGTGTGAACATTTCGAGGGCTATTTGTACCACACTAGCACTAACTATTATAATGAGACTAGTGGGAATGATACAAGCAAGACACAGAAAAACAGTATCAGTTTCTTTAATATAAGCATAGAACATGGCTTATTACACACACAGCTACCCAGAATAGGAGAAACAGCTACTTTCTCAGTTAGAGAAACAATCTTCCCTAGCAAACCAACCAAAACTGGTGTTCAACCACTAATGGTACCATCTGATTAGGTTGATTATCCTGTCTGGCTTCATAGTTTATGCTTTTGTCTGCTTTAATATAGAGATTTTGTTTGCAAATGGACACTAGGAAATAATAGAAAGCAGGGATTAGACAGTGGCATTCTGCAGCAGATTCTCTCACAGATAAAGTCTTGGGAAAGCCAGGAATAGTGGC
>RJWJ010039462.1:0-14463 GCA_004363605.1 Indri indri | reverse complement strand
TGTAACGCCCGCGAGGCCTTTGCTGCTGCTGAGCCGCACGAGGACCAGTCCGCACGGACCTTTCCCGTGGCCAGTTACTCACGTCCTCGCCGCCCAGGGCCGTCTGCGAGCGCCAACCCCCGCTGTTCACGCAAACTAATAATAAACGTGCATAACAAAGGTCTGGCTTTTGTATCCCCACTAGATCGGGTTTCTTACCCAATTAAGCAATTCTCGATTTGGGCATAGGAAGGCCCAGTCAAAACGCGGGGCACACACATGCTCACGCACACCAGCACACATGTGACCCACGCACGGAACACACGTGCACTCACGCTTCCTTTCACACCCAGCTGCCCGTGTGCAGACGGAGGCCTGACAGGAAGTCAGAATCGGGACTATTTGTTTCTGGCCTGGTGCCCTCAGCCCTGCCACAGCCCGCCAGCCTCGCTCTCCCCTGCCGGGAAGGCAGGGCCACGGGCAGTGAGGCTTGAAGCTCACCCAGGGCCACGGGAGCCCAAAGCGAAGATGACGGACAAAAGGAACCCCTTGGGGATACCCAGGAGGGATGACCTTATGCGCTGGAGCCCCGCCCACCCAAAACGCAGCCCCCAAGCCTCACCGGGCTGCCGAGGGCACGTGCTGTCTGCCACCCTGACGTGGACCTCTGACCCAAGGTGTTCTCAGATCTGCCTGGCACCACACGGTAGAACACACGAGAGAAAACAAAAGCTGACTTAGGACAGGAGCTTTCTCAGGGGCCATCTGCCTTGAAATCGGGGTTCCAAGAGGAACAGCCTTCATGCTCCCCAATGCACCAGATGACAGGGCTGGAATTTGGGGTCAGGGAGCCACCTCATAGACCAGCACGACAAAAGGCGGGGAACCTTGCAGCGTCCCCACGCCGCAGAGGGGCATGCGGCACGTGGTCCCTGAGGGGCGGGAGGCTGTGCCCTGGGCCTGTCTGCACAGCCTGTGGTGGCCCCGAGGGACGGGGCAGCCGTGACCCCCAACAAGGCCTTGCCCAGCAGCCCTGCCCTTGCGGCCGCCCATAGCGCGTGGCTTCAGTGGCCCAGGAGGGCTGACAGCGGGTGATCCAGACCAATAGATATTTCCTAAACTGCCGTGTGAGCCAGGGTTCTCCAGAAAACCACAGCCCGTGGGATGTGTGTGTGTGTGTGTGTGTCTATGTACCTATATTTACACACAGAGAGAGAGATTTATTTTCACGAGTTGGCGCACTGGTTGGGGGCTGGCAGGGCTGGCCTCGCTGAGCAGCTGGGGGCCAGTGGGAGCTGATGCCGCAGACTCGAGTCGGAGCTCCGCGGGGCAGCGGGCGGGATGCGCGGTCAGCTCTTGTGTCACGGTCCCGAGGCAGAGTTCCCTCTTCGTGGGGACGCCTGTCTTTGCTGATGGGACAAGGCCCACACTATGGAGGGTGAGCGGCTTCAGGCTAAGGTTGTAGGTGTCAACCACGGAACACCTCAGAGCGACATTTACACCGGCGTTAACCACACCGCAGGCACAGCCCGGCCAGTAGACACGCAGCGTTAGCCACCGCGGCTGCCCTCGGAACCTTTCTCTTCCCACCTGGACCGATACACTCGAAATTTTTGTTTCAATCATTTTGACGGAAACCAGAGTCTGTCTCTAAAACCAGCGCCCTCCGGCGAGCAGGCCGCCATCGTCCAGCCAGGACCCTGGGCCAGCAAACCACGGCTCTTACATTGCTCAGGGTCATCAGAAGACCAAGACGACTCGGGCAGAGCTGCACACAGGGCACATGCCACAGTCCCTGCGGGGACCTTCTGGCCCGTTGTAGAGGTTGCCGGGCCCTCACCTAAGCGTCTCTAACCCTCTCTCCCCGTCTCTCCTTGCGCTCAACCGGCCACTGCGTCCGTTTCTTACGTGGCCTGCGGCGCCCCTGTGCTGGTGTTAGCAGCGTCTCCCTGTTTATCCCGGCTTGTCTCCCGCACTGGGACCTCATCCATCCTGCTCACCAGTGCATGTTCTTCACCTAGAACCGGACCCGGCTCACCGCCTAGTAGCTGCTCCGCGAATACTGGTTGGATGAGCGAGCACTTACAGCAGCAGATAATGCCTCCAAGCAGCTGCCTCGTGGTTTAAATTCTATAATTAAAGCCCTCGGTATTGACTTAAGGCGAATAGGGCCACGGTCCTCTGCTAAAGTCAAACACCACAGGGCATGTGGGCAGTGTGCGTAAGGCCTCCTGCCCACACAGGAGTTAAGCACCATCAGCTGGTTAGTCATTTACACGTCAGTATAAACAAGCCTCCCATTCTAGCCATGAAGGATAATTTAAAAGAGAGGAAAAGTGGACAGAACCAGAGCACTGGGTGCTGAGCAGGTGGGGGAGAGGGGACTCTGACAGGACAGAAGTGAGCGAAAAGGGAAGGTGGGGCATCGGAGACAAACTGTCCACTTCATCATTTTCCTCAGGAGTTGGCCCAGGTGACCAGACCTCTCCCTGGGCACAGCCTGTTTGGTTATTGGCTCGCAAAGATGGAAACCACGCGCACCACGGATTTGCTCCCACACTGTTCCCCCTCGATGCCATGAAAGCGGACTCTCCCTTAGTGTCCCGAACTCCCCATCCGGGGGCCTCAGGAGGTGACGCCCGGGGACAGGATTCCAGGGAAAATGCTGGTTCAATAAAGCCACACAGATTTACTTACTTCAGGGCTCCCTGGAGCCCCGAGGGTGCCGCATGGGCGTCTTTGGCTCCAGGAGGGGCCACGGACGGCGGTGTGCATGGAACTGTTTCCACCCCACCTCCCGCTGTGCTGCATGGCGGGACTGTCACCCCCAGGGAAAGCAGAGTTTCGAGGAACAATGTTTGGGAAACACAAAGTCCCTGGCGCCCTGCGTCAGCGGCTCCCTTCCGGGCACCTAGACACAGGGAGACCTACGGGGATGTTTGCTTTGACGGTAGTTTTGATCATTTTTACAAAGATGCCACTGCCCTGAGATACACAAAAGGCAAAGTGCCGCACTTTGCCAGACGTCCCTCCAGCCACAGCTCTTCCCTTCTGGGGGAAAGACAGAGAGAAGGGGGGAAGGGAAGGAGAGCAAGGGGGGAGGCAGGGGGAGGGATGTCAGACGGGGGCAGGGGCCAGGGCAACCCCACACCTCCTCAGGGACAGGCCCCCACCTCCTCCCTGTGCTCTCCCCTCTGTCCCTCGGGTCCCCATTCTGCCCCGTGCCTGCCGCAGAGGGTCCCAGCTGGGGGAGGCGGTACGCCTGGGCCTCCCTGACTCAAGGCTGCGTTGTCACCCCCTGGACAGCGATTCCCTGCATCCTCGCGGTGCGCCCCCAGACCCGCCTGCCCTGGAAGGCTGGAACGCCGCCGGACACATTTCTAAGCTGTGTTCCCTCTTTCAAGGTCGCTGGCTTGAGCTCTTCCCTGCTCCGGGCAGACACCGACGCAGCAGCATGCAGCCAGCAGATGGTGAGCAATCTCCCGTCCTCAGGCGTCGGGGTGGCGTGCGGGGACCCCTGTGGTCTCTGCACCGTGGACACCTGCGAGCAGAGCTTTGCAAACAAAGCCAAAGCCACTGGCATATCCCCACGTTCCCAGCTCCTGCCCTTGGCTGGGGCCTGTGCTTCCAGCTCCACGGCCTTGTGGTCCTGTGTCAGAAGGCACCACCTGTGATGTTGGTGACCCAGGGGGACGGCAGGTGACCCTGTGCTCTAACTCTGCAGCCCTGCTCAACACAGATCTCCTTGAATAATAACTGTGTGTATTGGGATGTGTGTGTGTGTGTGTGTGTGTGTGTGTGTGTGTGTGTGTGTGTAAAGGTCTGTCCAGAAAGTATCCAACCATGTGATCTGACTATGTATATTAACAATGGCTGGATGCTTTCTGGACAGACCTTGTATACATATACACACACATATTATTTTCTGTATATTATATTTTGACATATTAAAATAACCTTTCTGGCGGGGAGAGACTGCCCCTGCAGGGCTAGCCAATCTTAGAGACAGAGCGTGCCTGTGGTATGCAAACTGACTCTCCCTGGGCCACCCACCCCAGCTGCCAATACCCTTGTCCTCCCAGGGCCAGCTGCAAGCCTGCTGAGGTTTCAAACTGGCCCATCCCAGACCGTTCACCCTGCCTGCTGTTCCTTCCCCAGTGAAGGCCGTGGCCTAGCCTCTCCCCACACCTGCCACCTTCTGTCCTGGCCACCCTGGTGTCCCACCGTGGCTCCGTGTGCCTCTTGTGTCCAGGATGTCTGAGTACACTAAACCTCCTCCTTCCAAGCTTCCCGGTTTCCTCCTGTGGCCGCACAACTTCACCCACATTCCCAGGTGACACGCGGCAGCCGTGGGCTGGGGCAGTGGCTGGAAGGAAAAAGCAGAGGGGGCTTCCGGGACCCCCAGGTCCCCTCCCCTGTGGGCTTCGCACTTCCCTTGCCCAGGGAAGGCAGGTGAGGACTCCAGCGCAAACACGCTAGCATGCACCCCCGTGCTCATCGCAGCGCCGTTCACAGCGGCCAAGACACGGAAACGACACAAGTGTCCGTCAGTGCGTGAATGTCTAGAGAGGTGTGGGACACGGACACGATGAAATACCATCCGGCCATAAGGAGGAATGAAATCCTGTCACCTGCAGCAACACGGGTGGGGCCGGAGGCCATTGTGTTGAGTGAAATGAGCCAGGCACCAGAAGACAAATACCACGTGTTCTCACCCACATGCAGGAGCTGAAAAAATCAAACTCACGTGGAGACAGCGGATGGTGGTGACCAGGGGCTGGGAGGGGGTGGGAGGGAGCTGGAGGAGAGGCGGTTGGCGTGCACAGACACAGACAGCAGGAGTAAGATCTAGAACAAAGGGCAGACTGCAGGCAACAGTAATGTATTGTGTGGTCAAAATAACCAGAAGAGTGGAACTGGAATGTTCCTAACACAAAGCAACGATAAATGCCAGAGGTGAGGGGTACCCCAGTCACCCAGATTTCATCATTGCACATTGTATGCCTTATAGAAACATCGCTCGTACCCCATAAACATGCACAACTATTACTATTTTATTTATTCATTTTACGTATCCATATAAATTTAAAAATTGTTTTAAAAGACCAAAGTGTCATCGTGGCAGAGGAGGTGGCTCCGAAGCTGCTGGCCTTGCTGCCGGCTCTGGCCGCCCCCTTCCTCGCGCCCGCAGTCCAGCACCCCTCGGCCCCCCGTGAGACCCTGTGGCTGCCACCGCAAAGCTCCCAGCCTGGGTGGCTTTACCAGCAGGTGTTCATTCTCCGACATTCTGGAGGCTCAGAGTGGGGACGGCCGGGCTCCCTCTGCAGCCTGTGGCTGAGGCCTCTCCCGGCTCCGGTGTAGTCAGCAATCCTTGGTGTCCCCAGCTTACGGATGCCTCACTCCGTCTCTGCCTCTGAGGTCACGTGGCCATCTTCTCTGGGAGTCTCACCCGCTGCACTTAGGGTCCACCCTACCCCAGTGTGGCTTCCTCCCAACCTAAACAGCGACATCTGCAAAGACCCTATTTCCAAATAAGGTGGGACTCGGAGGCTCTGGGAAGGATGTGCACGCTGGGGACACCACCCCATACAAACACGTTCCGCCCAGGAGAACCCCCCACCCGTGCCACCGTCCTCTCCCCTCCTCTGTGGGAGGGGACGAGTTAGAAACCCTGCAGTGGGAACAAGGCAGAAAATCGGTCAGGGCCCCAGCTGTGTCGCCGTAAGTCAGAGCCAGGGGGGCCGACAACACAGGCACCGAACGCAAGAGGCCTGCAACTCGCACACAGCTCACGCTGCGGCCGTGAACGCCGCTCCTCGGGGCCTCATCCGGAAAATGAAAAGTTGGAATAAGGGACCGTTTCTGCCCTTCCCTCCAGACCCAGCGCTGTAACTGCGTTATCCCCGGGAGGCATGAGGCCATCACTTGCCCCGTGGATGTGACTGAAGAAGTCGCTGGCCTGCCAGGGTGAGATGGCAGGAATAAAACCACCACTTCCGGATTCCTCGCCCAGCGCCGACCCCGCTGTGGTGGGACCCTCCCAAGCCACTCGTGGACTGTTCGCCCCTCCTGCGCACCCCCAGAGCACCTCACTCTTTGTTCCGTTCTGTGATTATTCTTTGACATATTTCCAGTCTCCGGACCTGGGACAGCGAGTCAGCCGTACATGGTGAGTGTCTGCCGCAAGCAGAAGTGGGTGGATAGCAAACGAACTTCCAGCGGAGGGACGGGCTGCCGGTGCGCGCACCCTGCACAGATGGGGCGGATAGCGGTGAGGTCCCTATTGATCATTGTGAACTGAGTCAGAGCAGAGCAGTCCCCGAAATATCGTGCCGGGCAAAACAGGGAGACAGCAGGTGAGAACCCCTCTTGCCGAGGAGCCAGTAAGCTAACTGCGAAAACGCACATGTAAGAATCTACACAGACCTAAATACGTTCACGGTAACTGAAAAACAGCCACAAGGTCCCCGGAGTGTTACAGACAAACTGATATAGGAGGAAGAAAGAAAAAAAGGAAACATTTCCTGAGCACTTCCCAAGGCCAGGGGCTATGGAAATTTACAGAACTATCCACAGTCCACACTTGGGGAAACTGAGTCTCAGGGGAGTTAATTACCCCTGCACTGCTGAAGCCAGGAGCAAACTTCGGGCTTGTCTAAAGCCACATACTCCCCCAAACCGGGGGTGGGGGTGGTCAGGGAGGCCCCACAGGCACCAGGGAAGTTCCAGCTGGTGGAATTCAGTCAGGCGGGGCGTGGGGTGGGCCTCCGTCTCTGCGCAAGTCAGGTATGCTGCTACATGCCGTGTGGATGAGGCCCGCCAGAGCGCTTTGGTCCACGGCACAAAGGCAAGAAGCGCCAGGCACTGTGGGTCCACGGGGTCCTCGCGGCCTGAGGTGGTAACAGGGAGATCCAGGCCCTGAAGGAGCAGTTTGCACAAAGTCCCACCAAAGTAGCGTGACAGAGAGGTACCCCCAGACCTGCTGGCCCAGAGGCTCCCTCCCACCCTCTGTTGTTCCGGCCGATGAAGGTGGCGTGCGGGGAAGGTAGTGGGAAGGGCTCAGGACCAAACATGCGCAAAGCCGGGGATGCGAACATTCAAAGGATGTACAGGGCTGCAGGGTGGGGGCGCTGGGGAGGGGGACCCTGAGGGAGGGGGGTCCTGGGGGAGGAGGGTGCTGGGCTGCAATGCCTGGTGAGGGGTCGACAGTCTGCACCTGGCAGGGCAGCCCACCTCCCCCTCACGGGTGCTCCCAGCCACAAGCCCAGGGGCCTTTCTGCATCACTGGGGAATCTAAATCGGCCCAGGAAAGCCATACTCGAGCAGGGCCTTCTCTAGCACCCCCCAAAACTCCAAATATTTAGGTTCTCACTGAATTAGAACTGTATACTGGACACAGCTGCCTGGCCCAGGTGGTGAAGCTGCCCAGTGTCCACTCGCTGGGCTGCAAAATGGGACAGAATCATCCAGAACTGCCCACGCCCCCCGCCCCACACGAAAGAGCTGCAGGAGGAGGGGGAAAATGCCTTCCTGGGCCCCCTGCATGCTTTGGGGGGGAGACCCAGCAAAGACCCCACCCTTCCCCTTCCGTGCTCTCCCCTCGTTAGTCTCCCCTGGTCGTCCGGTTTTCTCCAAGAGCCTGAGAACGGATTCGTTAATTAAATCCGCAGGTGTCAGAAGCTCAGCGAGTTCTGCAGAGCACGGCCTTCCTGCAGCCCTGCCGGGGGGCCCACCTCACACTCTAGGGAAGGAGCAGAGACATCCGCCCATCCAGAGTCCCTCCAAACTGTCACAAGTGAAAAAAGCGGGATGGCTCGTGAACGGATGGCCCAGAGATCATGAAGATCGACCGTGCTTGCTGGAGGGCGGACCAACCCGATGGTTCCCTGATCCACGCCTTACTCCGTCACTCGCCACTCACCTGGGAGGTGGCCCTGCCCTCAGGAAGCACACACTCTGGGGGGACCATCCAGGAGGCCAGCCAAGGGGGTGCTGCTGGCCACACAGCCCTGGGAGTCACGGAACGCAGAGGGGCCCTGGGGACCTGCCTGCAGACAGGTTCACGGGCTGTGTTTTGTTATAAGCAACCTCATGGGATGCGGGGCCCAGGGTGGCGGTTGGCAAGTCCCTGCAGCACAGGTGTCCCATCTGGCCCCTGTTGTGAGGTCTCTGGCTGACACGATCCTGACTGTCCCCGGGGGAAGGAGGGTGGCTCGTCCTCAGGCCTCAGCAACACTTCTCGGCTCAGGGCGCATCACGTTAGAAAACAAAAGCAGACCTCCCTCGGCGGGAAGGCCTTTCAGTGTGCAGCAGACCCGACCTGACCTCACTGCTCCGTCCTTGTCTGCTGCCCGCGCTAGGCACCCTCTAAAGCGATTCCATTTTCTCTGAATGGAAATCTATTTGCCACCTGCGAAGTGACAAGGAAGCTGCTCCCAAACTTCAAAGGCTCCCCAGCCTGCCCAGCCATGGCTTTTCCCTTTTCAATTTAAACTTTAATTTTGCAACTCTAAATGAAGTGACTGTCAGAGTTTGGGGCTTTCTCCCTTCCAGAGACAGGGGGTGGAGGCAGGTGCTGTGACTCCAGCAGCAGGAGAGAGATCACCAGGAGCTTCCATTCGTCATTCGGGGCTGTGGCCATAGGGTTAAAGCTCCCCGAGGCCCCCGCGTCTTGCCTGCTGCCCCCGTGGGGCTCTGCCCCTCGCCGGCACCCGCGCCAAGAGGCTCGGCGAGGAAGGGCAGGAAGGCGAACTCAGACCCACCCATGTGTGCACCGTCTGATGGTCCAGTTAGAAAGGCGGCGGCGTTTATGCTACTCCCACTCACGAGGTTTTGCACAGAGACTAAGTCGAAGCAGGCAGCCCCTCAAGGTCTTTGCCACCCCCCCATCCCCCCGCCCAGCTGTGGTCTGCGAAGCTGGGAAGCGTGGTGCCCCGTGGAAGGCAGCTTTGCTTTATAGACCACAGGGCTGCAGTGTTCCAGGCAGTCAGGTCGGGGGGGCCCCGGCTCGGTCGCTGGGGCGGGTGTAGACACTTTGCTCAACAACATGAACACGGGCCAACGGGTGCTCTCAGCAGAAATTCACCAAGGAGGCAGCCAGCCTCAGGGGCTCACCGTGGACAGGACAAATGTGCAGAGACATGAACCAGGCGCGAGTCGAATGTCCAACTTGTGCTAGCGACACCCAGAGGAGGCGGAAGGACTGGAAACTCGTGGTCTGAGTGGCCGCCTGGGAGAGGACCGAAGGGAAGGCCACGGCGCCAGCTCCTCACGGCCCCACACCTCTGCTCCCCTCGCAGCGCCTGTTTCTACCCACCCCCCGCGCCGATGTCCTCTCCCCCTGAGCCTGACATTTACATCCGTTGGCACAAACAGGCTTAACTAAGCCCTGCTGGCCTTGCTGGGGTCCGAAGACAAGAGTAGCCCGGAGGAACCGGCGTCGGTAGCAGGTTTGGAGCCTTGGCGTGTTCCCTGCACTCTCTCACGCTTCCCCACAGCTAGCCTATGGCTACTCCTACCGCCCATGTGAGGCAAGAGGACAGGGCTCAGAGAGGTTGGGTGCCTTACACAGGGCCACACAGCTAGTGGACAGAGGGTTGGGCCCTGATCCTGTCTACTGGGCGCTGAGCCTGTGCCCACAGCCACCATCCAGGAAGGCTCCTAAGCCCTTAAATCTTTGTTGGGGGTTGTTTTTGTTGCAAAGCCTTGGAATGGACTAAACAAAAAACCTTTGATTTTTTAGGGAGCTAAGTTTTCTAGGTTGTCGTAGAAAGCATCTCAACTTTTAATATTATTTTACCAAGGCCAGGCATGGTGGCTCACGCCTATAATCCTAGCACTATTGGAGGCCAAGGCAGAAGGATCACTTGGGCTCAGGAGCTTGAGACCAGCCTGAGCAAGAGGAAGACCCCATCTCTACCAAAAAAAAAAAAAAAAAAAAAGAAAGAAAGAAAAAAAAAATTAGCCAGGCGTGGTGGCATGTGCCTATAGTCCCAGCTACTCGGGAGGCTGAGGCAGGAGGATTGCTTGAGCCCAGGAATTTGAGCTATGATGACATCACTGTACTCTAGCCCGGGACAGACCAAGATCCTGTCTCCAAAAAAACAAAAAAAATTATTTTACCTACTTTGGAGAAAATCATCTAATCTATTATCCCACACACATCTCCTGACTTTTAATTGCAGTGTGTTAACCATGCTTTCCTTTTGCTTGCTGGTCTGGGTGACATTTGCTCGAGGGGGAAGTGACAGCCTCACTCCAGCTGTGTCAGTGCCATCCCGTGGGAAGCAGGAAGTTTCAGGAACGTGAATCGCTGGTGGAACAGGTGTTTAGGCCAAGGAATCCCAAAGGGGCTGGCGCTGCTGCTGCCCGGAGAGCGGACGGAGGCAGGTGGACGGAGGCCAGGTCTCCAGCGAGGATTAGGACTCCTTAGATCAAAGCCCAAAGAAGAGGGGAGAGGGAATCGGGGTCAGGGGATTAAGACAACATCTGGAGTCACTCCCAGTGTGGTGACTGCCGGGCCAGCTGTGTCCTTTCAGATAAAACCGAGAAGATTCAAGGCTTCCTTCCTCACATCTGCCCTCAGGGATGGGGAGGCCCTGAGGATGAAAGGTGGGGTTCCCCCAGCCCGGTGGGGGGCCGGACCTTCCTTTGGCTGCCCTCTCTTGTCCGTGCTCATCCGTCCGCATCGATGGCAGGGCTGTGTCGTCTGGTGGGACGGGCATCTCCGTGAGAGGCAGGGCTGCCCACTGTTACAAACCAAGGCCCCAAGCCACCACTCACCAGACTGCGTGGCCTTGGGCAAGTCACCAAGCCCTCGGTGCCTCGGTAGGGTGGGAAGAATAAGAATAGCACCGACCTCCAGGCTTGCTGTGGGGTTGCGTTCATGGAGTGGTGCATGGAGCCTGGCAACGCTGTCCACATTCGGGTTATTGTCACTGTCATCTGGCATGGCCCCCTCTTGGGGCCCAGGGTTGGGGTCCTAATCGTCGACCATTTAATCTTTCCAGGATTGCATTCTGCAATCTACGTGATGGAGATGTGCGCGCAGGCAGCTTCTGGCGCAGAGCAGGGCCCTGGGCAAGTGCCATCCCCACTTCTTCCTGCGCTGGGGCTATTTCTCCGCCTCTGCCATCGGCACTGGCGAGGTTCTGTTTCCTGTGGCTTGAGTTTCACATCCATGGACACCGCACCACCTCCTGGGAGTGGCAGGAGGAGGGAGATTCTCGTTTCCCAGGCCAGCCGGCTCACTTCGAGGGCCAGAGACTGCGCAGCCTATGTTGGTCCACGACCCTGGTCACGGGGTCAGGTCGCTGGTGCGGAGGGTGCAGCAGGGACGGCGGCAGAGAGGAGTCCACGCCGGGAACTGCCGTGCCAGGCTGTGCTGCCCTCGGCCCCCGCGGTGTGTGAAGGGGGGTCTCACAGGAAACAGTTACAGAGCGCAATTGTGCGTATAACATATAAACATGTCTACGCAACGCAGACCTCCCGTGTCGGTTACTCTCCTCACTTGACTGTCCACGCTCGTGTGGGGACTGTTCTAGCACGAGAGGTGCAGCCCAGCTCCACAAACACGCACTGAGCATTTCTCGGGTGCTGGGAATCCAGAGGTCAGGCCAGAGAGAAGCTGTCGACACGACCACAAATCTTCCTCGAAAGGAGGAAGCAAGACCGGAGCAGGGTTTGGCAGTACAGTGTGGAAAGTTCTAGATAGGCCCGCTGTTTTCCAATCTAGATCTCCGTCTTTGTTAAGCGGTCCTGAAAGACAAGGCTGTGCCTGCGGCACCGTCTCTGAGTAAGACAGGGGTTCTGCAGCCAGTCTGGGGGGCTGCGGTGCTGGACATTGGCATATCCTCCAAAGCGCCTGACGCGGCACGGAACGTGGCCCACGGCAAATGCTTACTGGACGTCCACTGCTTCCCGAGGCACAGAAACCTCTGTGATTCAAGCATCGTCTCTCCCGTAGGACTCTACCTCGCGGCCCTTGAATGCAGCTCCATGACTCACAGACCAATCATGGAGCTCGGCAGACGTTCTCTGACCACGTCCACAGTTCAGAACTCTTCACAGCGAGAAGCACCACCCGGCTGCAGCCCTGCCGATCCCAGGGGCAAGTCCACACTGATCGGACCCTGAGGGTTATTCAGGCCACAAGATGCACAAGAAAGCAGGAACATTTCCCGTCTGATCACACCCTGAGCGAAGCCTCATATTTTAAGACATTTGTGCTTTTCAGGAGCTCAGCCCTTTTCTGTCGGGCTGCGATCACAGCAGGTGGGCAAGGCCGGCCACTTCTCCTCGCAGGCGAGACTCCCTGGGGTCTCCAGCCAGGGTGGCCACAGAGCAGGGTTCCACTAGGGGTCCGATAGCTGCGCTCAGACACAGAGGGGCAGCAGGGAACAGCATTTCTGGAGACAGATCTCCTTGGTCGAATGCTAGCTACTTACTAGCTACTTGGCCTTGGAAAAGTTATGTAGCTTCTTTGTGCCTCAGTTTCCTCAGACGTAAAATGGAAATAATGAATGCACCTATGTCACTGAGCTGTTGGAAGGCTTAAATAAAATCAAAAAGACACCTTGCCTGATGGACTCATTCATGAAGGTGGGTGATTGTTACAGAGGTGGCTGCAGGCACTGTCCATCCCTCCACGGGGTGACTAGGAAGCTGACTCATGCTGTGTTCAAAGGGGTTGTTCCCAGGCCCCTACACCAAAGCCCCTTTTTCATGGGCTGGCTGGTTTTGCACTTGCTAGGATTCTGCAAGAATTCTGGCAGACCCCAGGGAACAGTTTAGGGGCCCAACAGGACACAGTCACGAGTGGAGGAGGTGCCCCAACCCATCTGTGAGGGTTTTAGCTTAGCAGCCCTAAACCTGCAGAAGGAGGCAGGGACCACAGACAACCTGGACAGTCCTGGCTGGGGAAATTTTCGTTCTTTGTCAGTGGAGCAAAGGCAAAGGCTCTCACCCTCCCTGCACCTGGGAACCATATCGGTGGGGCAGGAGGGGAAACAACAGCGTCACTGGTGGTGTTGACACAGAGTTGAGCCATAAACTGCCCTTTGCATTTCCAACCTTGGTGTGCAAGGAAGATAGAGTGAGCCAGCAGACCAGGAAGACAATTTCATCTCCGCCCCTTCATTCCCCTTTCCAGGGAGAACAGACCACACCCCTCTCCCCCTGGAGCATAGGGGCCGTCTGGGTTGGGACAGTTGGGGTGGGGGGTGCCAGGCCCTCCCTTTCCTGGGAGCCATCAAAGTCACCAAGGCCTAGCTCCCGTGAGGCCAACTGCCCCATGAGCCCACAGAGCTTCTAGAAAAGTCTGCTCCTCCGCATCCCAGCATTCCAGAGTCAAAGGTGCTCTCTCTGTGGGCACCGCTCGACCTTGGGCAAGTTTGGGAGGGTGAAAAGGTCAGATGGAGTGAGACGCTGCTGCCAGTGTGACCCAGGGTACCCCCTGAACACTCCCAGCACACACCTGGCCTCAGCCCACCTCCCCTTACCTCTGGCCTTCCTTACACTGGCGTCATCCGCGGAGGCCTGGGGCTTGGGGAATCGGACTCCTTGTTTGGGATTTTCTGGAGAACATTCTAGGGAGAAGGCACGTCTGGCTCTGGACTTGGCCAATGGTTCTGCAAGAGTGTTGGCGGGGAGTGAGGAGGGTGCCACGGAGCGGAAAGGGTGTCTGAGAACGTGCATCGAGAGAGAACTAGGGTGCGCTTCTTCCATGAGACCAGGGGAACCTGGCGCCTCTTCTTCCCATCCCGGGACAGCACCCACTGGAGATGGGCGCACAGTGAGGAGCGGCGGCTGGATCCGACTCCCTAGTCTTGCCCGCGGCTCCAGACTCCTGGTGGGCGGCGCTCCCTGGCCCGCCCACCCCACGGGGACGCGCATTCCCCAAATTCAGGAAATGCAGTGGGGCAGGTGTCCAGGGCATCTAGTAGAAGCCAGCAGGGGCGCAGGCCGACTCCAGGGCGTTTCTCCAGGGAGAGGAGCTTGAGACGCCCCCTCACAGCAGCGCGCCCCCTGCCGATCGCGCGCCCGGGGCAACCCCACCCTCCAGGCCTGGCCCCGCTGCAGGGAGACGGGAACGCGTGTCCCTTCCCCAAGACCTTCTGGTTTGGGAACGAAATCTCCATAACTAAAACCAAAAAGGGGCCGGGCGCGGTGGCTCACGCCTGTAATCCTAGCACTCTGGGAGGCCGAGGCGGGCGGATCGTTCTGAGCTCAGGAGTTCGAGACCAGCCTGAGCAAGAGCGAGACCCCCGTCTCTACCAAAAATAGAAAGAAATTAATTGGACAGCTAAAAATATATACAGAAAAAAAAATTAGCCGGGCATGGTGGCGCATGCCTGTAGTCCCAGCTACTTGAGAGGCTGAGACAGGAGGATTGCTTGAGCCCAGGAGTTTGAGGTTGCTGTGAGCGAGGCTGACGCCCCGGCACTCGCCCCAGGCAAGAGAGTGAGACTCTGTCTCAAAAAAAAA